>JAPPVO010000990.1:0-34713 GCA_030407325.1 Camellia japonica | reverse complement strand
CTAAATTCTCTAGAAACACTCATGAAAACCAGCGTATTCAAGGCCAAAATGAACACAACAGTGAGAACCACGATGTGTTAGAAGATATTTTGTGTGAAATCTGTTGTCTTGGCTTACACAAACGGCTGAACAATTCAAGGCATCGCGTCCATTGGTTAGCCAGTAAGTCCGATAGGTTATCACTAGGGAAGGTTCAAGGCCGAAAGCTACCTATCCTGATGCAAAATATTTTCGACTTATACTCTTTCGATAAAGTTTGCATATTGTTGCATTTCCGTTGTCATCGAATTCCATTTATATGGGGGATTGTTGGAAATGGTTATAAAATTCTGGGTAAAACCAGAAATTTTTCCTAAGTTTGGTCTATTTTTTAGGTGGGCCCTGAGCGTCGTTTGTCGCAGGTCAAAGTGGTAACGCATTCTATGCCGCGTTGTGATTCACGTGGTATATTTGGTTGCTCAAAACCATTACCGAGTGAATGGGAAATTGAAATCAAAGTATGCTCCATGGAAATGGAGTTTTGGTGAAAAATCCTTAAAGGTATTGAATAAGGCTTGTCCTACATTGATTGGTGGGAAGTTTTGAATGGTTTATAAGGCATGGGTTTGGTACTTGGGGTGTGCCCCAAGGGGTACCCAAGTGTTTTAGAGGGAGAGGTTATGGGCAAAATGGGCTAGACCTATTGGACTAAAAAATCACTACACACGCGCGAGCGTCGCCGCCGTCCGTCCGGTCGGGCTGGGCTTGTGTGTGGTTAGAATTTAATTTTATTTTTGGTAAAATTAAACCGGAAATAAACTGGTCCGGTTTTACTGTACATCCAAACAGGGCCCTTCCCATTTTTTATCTGTTTGAATTATAAACCCAACAGATTCAAATCTGTTTGAATTCAAAACCAACAGGTTCATACCTGTTCAAACAGATTTGCACCTGTTTAATTCAAAACCTGCAGCCACCTTTACATCTATAAATAGGACAACCCTCATTTGATGTTTTACATTCAGAAATTTCGTATTTTACCTCTGCAAATTCTATTCTTCATTTTGCTGCATTTTATTTTTGTGAGAAAGAGTATAAACACTTAGTGTGTTCGTTAGGCAAACAATTTGTAGTGCTGCTATTGTTTGTAGTAGATCATTTCATCCTGGGAGATAGACGTCCACATTCTGAAAGTACCAAGGGGAGGACGAATCTGTCTTAAGGACACAGTGTCAAACACTGGACTTGATCAGATTATAATTTGAAGAAATTAATCAAGTAAGTTATTTAATTTATTTTCGGTGTTTTATTATTTATTTAAATCAGATTTTAATTTTGTTTTTGTAACAAAATAAAATCCGTTTTTTATTTATTTATTTTTATTTCGAGTTTGATTTTTGTAATCAAACAAATTCTCTCCTTTTCTTTATTTCTTTTTCTGTTTGTTGTTAAGTACACAAACTGAATTAATTTTTTGCAGTGAAGATTGTCCAACAGAACCAATGACCCATCCACCCGATTCCATTTTCGGTTTGCTCACCGGTCCAATTTTTAAAACATTGGCGGGAGGGTGTATAATATAAATATAAGCGATTTGTAAACGGTCCGAATCAGTTCCAATCCGGAACTGTGGGGTTCAATCCAGAACCGAGCCGTGGATTACGTATTTTTAATTTTTCACTCCGAAACTGAACCATAGATTCAAAAAATCAATTTAAACCTACCGAATTGGACTGGACTCGAATTATGAATTTTACGAATTTGTTACTCATCGCTAATGTGGTGTGGTGCAAAGCGTGAAATGCACATTGGGCCTTTTAAGTTTGGTCTACATAATGGACTCTCTAGAATAATGTCAACTACTGACATAAGGTCTTGTTTGGGAATAAACTATTTTAATAATTTTTTAATTTCTTATAAAAGATGTGCAAAAAAATATAGAGAGAGTAATGTGACAACTTATAGTGACTTTTTAACTAAAACTGAATATTGCCAAACGAAACCTAACTAAAGCATAAATTACTGACTAGTCTTATGTAATGAACTTAAATATCTACAAGTTTTATATATTTTCTTAAAAGTAAAAAAAAAAAAAAATATATTTATATAAATAAATAAATTTGGTCAATAGAATCGACCTATAAGTCTCGTGTAACCAAATAAATTAGAAAATGAGAATTTTTTTTGTGTTATATCATGGGGAATGCTGATCACCAATTTTTTTTCAACAAATACAAGGCAAGATAGGCTCTCTCTCTCTCTCTCTCTCAATTTTGTATTTATATAACTGGTTCCAAACACAAAACTAGCTAATAATATAATAAACATTAAAATAGACGATGGCATAAAATAATGACATAATATTTAAGTATATGAAGAAAACCATTAACCTTATGGACAGTGTTTTCCTCCAACCTAGTCTGTGGGAGTTCCTACAATCTAAGTAATGTGTCGCTTTATAATTGGTTAAGAGATTATACAATTAACCTTAGGCAACTTATTTATCTTTTTTTTATAATTAAATCTTTATCTAAAATATAAAATTCAATATTAGTAATTTTGGATGACCCATCAACTGATTTTTAATTATTTATTATTTTTGCACGATCAAATAGTTCCACAACAAAAATAAACATGTTTGGTTTTATTTTTGAGTATTTTAATTTTTATTTTAATTTTTATTTTTTGTGTGTGTGCGCGCGCGCGCTAGCGCCTTTAGTTACTTTTTCATATTTTAGGCAAAATTTTAAAACTTTTTAGATGTAAATAATCTAAATGCACCTTAAAATATTTGTGAAGAAAATTGAGAATTTTTTTTACGACAAACAAATAAAAATTAAAAACAAAAACTGGCACATTTTTGTTTTTTTTTTTTTTTGTATGTGTGAATTTTTTTTCTATATTTCTTTGACACAATGTTGTTTAGTCTAGACAGATTTTCAACGGCTATGAATTGTGTAATACAATGTGGGAAAAAAAAAAAAAATCAAGTGGTGGATCATTCAAAAATTACCAAAATTGAATTTTATATCTTTAGATAAAAATTTAACTACAAAAAAAAAAAAAAAAAAAGGATACACAAGTTACCTAAAATAAATAAGATTCCATACAGAAGTTACCTAAAAAAATAATATTCTAAATACATATTTAATCTCTTAACCAATCACCACGTTACTTGGGACCAAAACATTGTTTTAATCTCATATTTAGTGACAAACTCTAAGAGTTGTTCTTTTAGGTAAGGGCATTGGGGGTAGATGGAAAAATATTTTTGACACAGGAATGGAAAGAGACTTGGCGAGACATTTTGTAGTGGTAAACAGTAAACTCACACCAACCGTACAAGGGCTCCCTACTAGTTAAAAAAGCTGGTGTAAATGGTGTGCGTGCTGTATTAATATTACTAGCCCCCCTGGCGCGTTGATCTGAGCCGTCCATTCATCGATTCTGGACACAAGTATAGATGTAGTTAAAAGGAAGTCACACCCGGGCCTAGGAGTAAGTGGTGTGAATTCTTTTTATTCCTTTGCCGGGTAGAACTTTACACATGTCACGTTTGCGGCGGTTTGCGTAGTTGTAAAGTAAAAATATTTTCGGATTGAGTGACATAAAACAAAGGTGGGAAAATGATTGTACTTTTGAATTGTGAATTTTCGTCCTTACTCACGGGCCAATTTTAATATTTATTGGTGCTAGAAAACATTTGCCCGTGGAGAGGAATATATAAAATTAATATTAATGAACAAAAACAAATACACCTTTTAAAAAGGAATCATTGAATAAGTTAATATTAAAAAAAATTATATTTTATAATGGCATAAAATAATTGAGATATGATTTTTCAAAAATTATTTTTAATTTAAAAATTACAATAAATTATTTAAATATAATAAAATTAAGTTTCTACAAAATAAAAAGTATTTGTATAAAAAGAAAGGTAAGCAGAAAATTTAGAATGATATTTTCATTTGATTAGAAAGGAGTCAGAATGATAGTTCATTCCGAACTAAAGGCCAATGAAAGATCCAGCTTGGTAGGATTGGAAAAAGCTTTAATGGAAAGTGATAGTGAGATAGAAGATGAAGTGTGATAACCCTGTTCCGTTTTATGTTAATTGGTCCTTATTAAAAATGTGATTATGTGTTTGATATGATTTTGGGTGCCATTATGTGAAAATATGTGGTTTTGAATTTCTATCTGTTCACCGTAGGAATATCTGTTGAATTATCTGCTTTGGAAATTAAATTGAAGGCCTTATCGGCCACGAAACCCGAAATCGATTACGCCATTGTGATTGGCATAATTTTTAGAGTCTACAGTAAAATTTAATTGGAAATTGATTCGGATCAGATTAAATTGATTAAAATAATGACTTAGTGCTCAAATCATTTAATCTTAAAATAATATGACTAAATGAGCTTCTTATTAAGGCATTACACACCCATTCTCCCTTTTGGTATTCATTTGGCTGATTTAACTCTAAGAAAAGGAGAGAGGTCGGCTTAGAGAGAGGGAGAGCTCACAATTGAAGTTTGATCTTAAAAGCTTGGAAATCTTGAAGATTACTCAAGAATTTGCTATAGATTGGAAGAATTAAACCTCTAGGTAAGCAAGTGAGCATGAATTCATGAGTATATGTTTGTAGATTTGTGTATTTAAGCTAGTTGGGTAATCAAGAGCAAGAATTAAAATGAAATTGAGTTGGTTTTGGTGATTTGGAGATCAATGGATGTATGCATGTGTGTAATTGCTTTGAATTTGTATAGTTGAGCATGAAAGGTATGATCCATGTAAGATTTTGGGTAGAGTTCATGCTTGTGATCACCATTTGCACCATTTGAGTTGGTAATGAGAGTTATATCCACTACTACAAAAATAGTTAAAGATCACACTTTGACAAAAAAAAAGATCTCACTTTTATTGGAAGTGTGATAAAAAAAATTAGATTGATATTTTAATCACACTTAATTTGATTGAGTGTGATAATATTTATTTTTTATGTCACTTTTCAATTAAGTGTGATTATATATATATTATATATATATATATTTTTTAATCACACATTCTAATTAAAGTGTGATTATATATACACTACTACTTTTTAACCACACTTTTTAAACAAGTGTGATTATATATATATTTTTTAATCACACATTCTAATTAAAGTGTGATTATTTATATATTTTTTAATCACACCTTCTAATTAAAGTGTGATTATATATACACTACTACTTTTTAATCATACTTTTTAAATAGGTGTGATTATATATATATATTTTTAACCACACATGCTAATTAAAGTGTGATTATTTATATATTTTTTAATCACACCTTCTAATTAAAGTGTGATTATATATACACTACTACTTTTTAATCACACTTTTTAAATAAGTGTGATTATATATATATATTTTTTAATCACACATTTTAATTAAAGTGTGATTATATATACATTACTACTTTTTAATCACACTTTTTAAATAAGTGTAATTATATATATATATATATATATTTAATCACACTCCCTAAATAGGTGTGATTGTATAAAATATTTCAATTTGATTTTTATATAAAATATACAATTCCCAAATCGGCGCATCTATTCTACCCATGAATGATAGAGACGACTCACTACTAGAAAAGAGGTTTAGACAGGAACTTTTTCACCCATTTTTTCATCCTATCTCTCTGTCTCTGTCTCTCTTCTCTCTCTCTCTCACTCATCACTCTTCTCTGTCTGTCTGTCTCTCTCTCTCTCTTTCTCTCTGTGTCTCTGTCTCTCTTATTTTTCTCTCTCACTTATCACTCTTCTCTGTCTGTCTCTCTTCTCTTTCTCTCTGTGTCTCTCGTCCATCTCTTTTCTGTCTATCTCTTTCATCTCTCTTCTCTCTCTGTCTCTCTTCTATATCTTCTTCTCTTATCTCTCTCGCTCATCTCTCTCTGTCTCTCTCTCGTTTATTCTTTTTGCTTTTTTTTCTCTCTCTCTCTCTTGTCTATATTTTTCACCCATTTTTTCATCTTCCTTCTCTTTTCTCTTTCTCTCTCTCACTCTCACTCTTTTCTTTCTCTATTTGTCTTTCTCTCTCTGTGTCTCTCACTCATCTATCTCTTCTCTTATCTCTTTTCTCTCACTGTCTCTTTCGCTCACTCTCTCTCTCTATCTCTCTCGTCTTCATCTCTTTTGTCTTTTCGCTCATTCTCTCTTCTCGTTCATCTCTCTCTCTGTCTCTCTCGTTCATCTCTCTTCTCTCTATGTCTCTCTCGTTCATCTCTCAAATATGCCTTTTTGAGACGGCACAACTTGCCGTCGCAAAAAAATGTAACTTTTTGATAAAAAAAATAATAATAATTTTTTTTCATTAAAATAAAAATAAAACAAATAAATTTTCAATCTATAACTAAAAAAAAAAGATTTTTTTTAAAAAAAAAAATTCATTAACTACAAAAAAAAATATTTTAACAAAAAATAATTTTTTTGGCGACGGCAACCCCCGTCGCAAAAAAAAAAAAAAAAAAAAAAGGTTAAACCACGTTTTGTTGTTTAAATTTCATTTGTGACCGAATATATTTTTTTTTTCATTCCCGCTATGTTTCCCCCCCTCTTTTTTTTCCATTTCCGTTCTGTAACCCCCCCAACCCAAACAAAAAATCCTCAATCTCAAACCACCTCGCCCAAAACCAAAAATCCTAATCTCTTCTTACCCCCTTCTGTCTCTTTTCACCAATTTTTCATCTTCCTCTCTCTCTCTCTTTCTCTCTTTCACTCATCACTTTCTTTGTCTGTCTGTCTGTCTGTCTATCTGTCTCTCTTTCTCTCTGTGTGCTCTCACTCATTATCTCTTCTCTCATCTCTTTCTCTCTGTCTCTTTCGTTCATCTCTCTTCTCTCTATCTCTCTTCATCTCTCTTCTCTCTCTATCTCTTTTTCTGTCTCTCACTCTCTATCTTTTCTCTCTGTTTGTCTCTCTCTTCTCTTTCTCTCTCTAACTCATTACTATTCTCTGTTATCTGTCTGTCTCTCTCTTCTCTTTTGTCTCTCCTCATCTCTCTTCTCTCTATCTCTCTCATATCTTCTCTCTCCTCTTTCACTCATCTCTCTTCTCTCTATCTCTCTCATCTCTTTTCTCTCTATGTCTCTCTCGCTCATTTCTATATATCTCTATCTCGCTCATTTTTCTTCTCTCTCTATGTCTTTCTCTCGTTCATCTCTTTTTGTTCTATTTCTTTCTCTTTTTGTCTATCTCTCGCTCATCTCTTGTTTCTCTCTCTTTTTCTGTCTCTGTCTCTCTCTCTCTCTTTCTCTCTCTATCTCTCACTCTCTTTCACTCATCACTCTTCTCTCTTCTTTTCTCTCTATCTGCCTGTTGTCTATTTGTCCCCCTCATTGTGTTCGCCTTGTTACCCTCTCCCTTCCTTTCTATTTACTAAGCTATCTTTCGATTTATCGAGACACTACAAGAAAATGCACTTTTGGTGACCACTTTGTCTTTCTATCGCTCATCACTCTGTCTCTGTCTCTATCTCTCTTCTCTATCTGTCTCTCACTCATTTCTCTCTCACCACCCATCTCCTCTACCACCTTTACCATTACTGCAAATGACATTCCACTACCACAACTACTACCACTGTTGCCACTCCACCTCTACGACTATCATTACTACCACCATTACCACCACTCCACTACCACCATTACCTCTCATCCACCACCGCTACTCTACCTCCTCTACCACTACCACAACTTCACCACTAATCTCATTCGCTATCACCACCACCACCATTATCACCTCTTATCCACCACCTTCACCACTAATTTCATTCGTTCATCTCTTATTTCTCTGTCTCTTTTTCTGTGTCCCACTCTCTATCTCTTTCTGTCTCTCTCTCACTCATCACTCTTCTCTGTCTGTCTGTCTATCTGTCTCTGTCTTCTCTCTTTTCTCTTTGTCTTTCGCTCATCTTTCTCTCTATCTTCTTTTTTCTATCTCTCTTGCTCATCTCTCTTCTCTATCTCTGTCTTGTCTCTCTGCTCATCTTTTTCTCTCTTGTCTCTTCTTTTTCTATGTCTTTCTCTCGATATCTCTTTTCGCTCCCTTTATCTCTCTCTTTCTCTATCTCTCGCTCATCTCTTATTTCTTCTCTTTTTCTGTCTGTCTGTCTCTCTCTATATCTCTTTCTCTCTCTGTCTCTATTACCTCTTCTCCACCACCGCCACTCAATCTCCTCTACCATTACCACAACTTTACTACTAATCTCATTTGTCATCACCACCACCACCACCACCATCACCTCTTATCCACCACCTTCACTACTATTGTCGCTCCCTTTTATCTACCACAAAAAATTAGCTCTTGATTTTTAATAACAAAAAAAAATGGGTCACAAAAAAATATTTTTCATTGACCATAAAAAATTAACTTTATTTTCACAGAAAATATTTTTCATTAAAATATTACATCTGCTTCTACCAAATAAAAAAAAATTATTAAAATAAAAATAAAACAAATTTTCCTCTTTTTTCACTGACTCACCTGACGGCCCGCCCAAACTTAATTTCCCCCTTTTTTTCCCTCCACCTTTCCCCCACTTTTTTTCATTTCCTTTCAGGTTTGTAGAGCCCTTAATTTCACAACACTGTTTCAAAACAGTGAGCAAACCTTAATCTGAGAGGGAGAAGATAGAGGGTTTGAAGAGAGACTGGGGTTGAAGGGGAAGGGTTTCAATCGGCGGCAAGACTGGTTCAGCAGCGGCGAGACTAGTTCGGCGGCGAGACGGTACGCTTCTTTTGACTCTTCTTTCGACTCTCTCATTCAGTCGGTTCCTCTATCGACTGGGTTGAAATGGTTCCTCTATATCTCTATGTTGCCCCCACCGCCATAGCCATAGCAGCTTATTAGTGGTGGTGGTTGTTTTTGCGAGCATCGGTAATGTCGCAGAAGCGGCAGCAAGAGGACTCCAAGGGTCGTTCGGAGGGCAATGGGTCCGTGTGAAAAGCGTCGCAAACATCCTTCTTTCAGAAGGTCTCTCTCTCTCTTTCTCTCTCTCTCTCTCTCTGAAAGAAATTGGAACATCATTATGTTTTGGATCATGAGACTCTGGGGTTGGGAAATCCAATATTCTCTCGAGATTTACCCGAAATGAGTTCTGCTTGGAGTCCAAATCCACGATCGGTGTTGAGTTCGCTACCAGAACTCTTCAGGTGAAGTTTCCCCTTACTCTCTGATGCCCTCACTTTTTTTTTTTTGGGTCAATCGGGCTTGAATTTGATCTGTCTAATTTGAATGTTTGTTTACAACATCTGACATTTCTAGGTTTTTTAATTTAATTGTTTGGTCTTAGTTTTTTTTTTTTTTTTTTGTGGATCCTCTGCACTTTGTCCTGCTGCAACTATCCCACAAGAGATTTTTCAAAAATATGTTTATGAATATTGCACACATATGTATATAACTTTGTGCCTATGTTTATCTCACATTAAATTCTTTTTAACTATTAGTTGTTGCAAACTTGCAGTATGGCTATTTTCATTCATGTAGATTTACATCTTACATACTCCAAGTTTGAAATTTAATGCTGACACCATGTTGGTTGTAAGTTGTAGCACAGTAGGTTTTGGTTTATTTGTTTTGAATAATCGGGTTTCCGGGTAAACCCCAACTAATCCCGAGACCCATGCAAAGTGCGCCCCCTCCATGTTGGTCGGCAAATCTCGGGCAGAAAAATAGAGTGGGTTTAGGGGTCAGTGAGGAAAAATTGCAAGTGTGAAATTCTAGTACTGAATGTCAAGAACTCAAGTAGAGTCTTTGGATGGTAAGTTCCACTTTAGGCTTAGATTCTTAAAGTGGAATTCTAGTACTGAAAATATTCCACTTTAAGTGTGAAATTCTTAAAAATCATGTGTTTGAAATTTATTTTTATAGAAATTGTATTATGTTTAATTGTGATTTTAAAAATAATTGTCATGATACAATCAGGAGGGATACATGCCCTTAAATTTTAAAATTTTAGTTTAGTTTTTTAGTTTCAAAAATATTTTCAATTTTGCCTTTTAAAATTTTATATATGTGCTCCCCTTAATTTTTCTTATTCTTCTTCCAACAAACTTGACACACCATTAACTAGAACACCGACACAATTGACTTCATATTTGTTCCACAGATAAATCAAAGAAAGTTTGTATGTGACAGACATATTTCAATTTCTTGGCAAGCATGTCTGAATATAAAAATTTGAAGAAAGTGGAAACTAGAGTGAGATAGAGATAGAGAAATACCATTGAGACCCAAAGTTGTTATTCACTTAATTTGATGTGTGTGATGTCTGTCAAAAATTGAATACAATGGTAAACCAGGAATGTCCTTGTTTAGCAAATATCTTAATCCTTTCCATATGTTTTCATCTAATTCCTTAATATTCATAGCACTCTCTGTATCTCATATTAGTAACTTTGCATCCTTGTTCTCATCTTCATCATAGTCATCGTCATCTGTAAATTAATGCACTGCAGGGAATTTTGTCATCCTGGTACTTTGATTGTTTCCTATCCTGTCTTCAGATTCATGGGCATGAGAAGTAGTCTTCCTTTTTTAGTTTTTTTTTTTTTTTGTGTGGCACTTTTGGCTATTTTTTAACTTCCCAAACTTACCCTGAATATGACTGGCATTTGTGCTCCCCTGTTGCATGAGGTGGATATTTAAATCTTAACAAGTAAATTTCTATTTTGAAGTTGACCTAATTTCACCAATTGGGCCACATGCCACTAGTTCTATGACTCATGCTTTGTTAGTTTCTATGTGAGCACTGAAGAATGCATATAGTTTTAGATATTCTGCTGTAGCCTGTACATGATTTGTTTTGTCTATGGGCTTTGAGAAAAATATTTGGTTCCGTCATTGATCTTCTACTCCCCTAACTGCTAATTATATCCGGATTGCGAATCATATATCATTCATGTTCAATTTTACAATTAAGCAAATTTGCAAAATCCTTTCAAATTCTGTGTTGGTGTGAATTTACCTGAAAATATAATCTGTGTGATTGATCCATACGAGTCACAGGCTTAATGATGCGTCTCATTTTATTGTTCATGTTATTTCTTTTTTCAGGTTGATCTGCTCAGAGGTTAGAAATCAGATAAAGTTGATGTCACATTACAACCAGAAGAGTTGGAAGTAATGAACAATGTCTTGGCCAGGTATTTTGAGATAATAATGTATTTTCTTTATGATTTTTCATACGCTTGTGCCAGCTGTTAGTGTTTGCACTTATTTTCCATGTGCCATGAACTTGTTCAGAAGCTTTGATTCCCTGTGGTGATGTGTTGTATTAGATCATTTATTTTTGGGGGGACAAACTTCACTTTAACACCCCATGGTTAATTCTACTTGTGGTTTACCCCTCTTGATATTTAGAAATAAGCATATAACCTTCCTATGATTTGGTGCACCATCAAAATTCCATCAAAATTAATAGCTTATGTGAAAACATGTGCTTGGAATGCGAATGGTTCTGTTAAAACACATTTCATACCCAAAAAGATGGCAAAAATGCCCTTAGTTTGCTCAATGTTAAGGCTACTTCAGAGGTATTTTGATCCTTTCACTGAAGTGTATAGACGGTGCACTTTAATCTTCGAACCATAGAGGGTTATATGCTTATTTTAAACATCTGAGCGTAAACAACACATGGAGTAAACCATATGGGGTAAAGTAAATTTTGCCCTTTTTTTAGTACTCTTTTAGGACTAAATGAAGGGCTTGGGTGTTTGTTTGAGCAGGGAGGAAATGACTTTGAGATATATGACTTAGAGAGAACAGTGGGTCACACATGTCAGCTTTATATTTCAGCTTCTTATTGCATTATTAAATACCATGGATTTTTCTATTTCCATGGCATCTAGAGAACCAAATGCATCATTAGTATAGTGTCATTGCAAAGAAAGCTCCAATCAGACTGGGATGATTGCAAAACAGAATGGATCCATTTTTGAAAATAAATATAATTGGTGATATTCTCATACAATGTTGTAAATGATTTTTACATAAAACAGAGTACTTGTTTTAAATGCTATGGAAAACAAAATGGAAAAAATGTTGCAACTTCAAAAGAAACAATTTCATTTGGATAATGCTGTAAAACAACATATATATACACTTAATCCTCGTTTTAAATGATGCAATTGGGAGTTTCTAAATCCACCACACACCCGCCATGTTCATCTCTACACCTATATCCACAAATTTTTCTTCGTAACATACAAGATATCAATGCATATAGTGAGTGTAGAGAGAAAATAAGCGAGTGTATTTAGAAGCTCCGATGAATTCTTTTCATAAATGCAGCCTTTGCTTCTCCAAAACCTGCTGCTGCTAGTGATAGTAACTACAATGTATGTCCCCCCCCCCCCCCCCTCCAAAAAAAAAAAAAATGGAGTAAATTCTTGAGTTTTTATTTATTTATTTATTTATGGGTACCTAGAATTATGGTTCAACAGTAATAATAATATACATTCACAAAAAGATCGTACACAAGCTGTATTGAGATTTATCATTTTTAAATACTGTGCTCATTAGTGACTTCCTAATTACAATGTCATTGACACTGAGCTACTATGGCATCTAATTGTTAACAGGGAAGTTACTTCCAAAAGGATTAAGATCAAGCAGAAATGATTAATGTTCCTATTTTGGTTTGCTGAATTAACTTTTTAGTTTATTCATATGCATCAGCGGTTTCTAGATTAATTTGTGTTTTTATTTTCAGGTCAGCAATTTTTTGGAGAGATGCAAAATATGGTCCAAGAATTAAAGAACTTAGTTTTTTAAGTTTTTTCATTTTTTAATATATGTAAGCACAATTAATTTTTTTTTATTTAATTCCTTTGTATATGCTTGTGAATATTTAATTTTCATTTATGAAATATATGACGTTATTCCATTCAATATGTGGTTATGATTCAAAACATAGTATATAGTGTATATTACATTTTTCAAATGTGCATACAAAAATAATATTGATTATTTTTCAAATATGTCGAACCCTTTTTTTATTACAGATTTTATTAGTTATTAATCACACTTAAAAGGTGTGATCTAAATGTTATTAATCACACTTAAAAAGTGTGATTAAAAATGATCCTTTTTAATCACACTTCCAAAGATCACACTTAAAAGGTGTGATCTAAATGTTATTAATCACACTTAAAAAGTGTGATTAAAAATGACCATTTTTAATCACACTTCCAAAGATCACACTTAAAAGGTGTGATCTAAATATTTTTAATCACACTTAAAAAGTGTGATCTAAATGTTATTAAGCACACTTAAAAAGTGTGATTGAAAATGACTCCTTTTAATCACACTCCCAAAGATCACACTTTAATAAAACTTAAAAGGTGTGATTAAATAACATACATCACACAAAAAAAGTGTGATCTTTATCTATTTTTGTAGTAGTGATCTCACATGCATGTACAATTTATAAGAATATGAGTTTGAATGTATGAGTTTGTTATGTTGGAAATGGATTTGATGTGAATTGGGACATGCATGTCACTACATTGTGAAATTGAGCTTCATAATGTTGTAATTTGGTGTTTGTACCATGTTAATACAAGTATATGTGAAGTTGGAGCCAAAATCATGCATTTAGAGCCTTTGAATATCAAGTTGAAGCTCAAGAACATGTTCTGGATTTTCCAGAAAATGTGATGTCCGCTTGAGCGGGAGAACCTCCGCTCGAGTGTGAAATTCGTGCTCCCAGTATATTTTTACAGACAAGGTGTCCGCTCGAGCGGGGAGCTATGTAGACAGACCTTCAGCTCGAGCGCCTGACTTCACGCTCGAACGTAAATTTGATGCATCCAGTACTTTTGCAGACCTCATGGGTCCGCTCGAGCGAGGAAGTCCACGCTCGAGCGGGGACCCTGTTTCTAAAAATTTTATAAAGGCATTCTGTGTTTCGTTTTCTGTTCTCTTTCACTTCTAAATACTCTTAGGCATACATTGAGCATTGTAATTGAGTTAAAGAGATAAGAATAAAGCCTAAAGAGGAATATGTGAATTAAGGAACAGATTGAATTATTTGTGACCCATATGTGTTATGTGATGTGTAGGGTCAAGCTCCAGGGCAAACCAACCAACCGATCACTGTGAGTAATACCTTGACAAAGATATCTGAAATATGTTGTTGTCCAATTGCTTACTTCTATATAAGTTTATAAGTTTGTTAATCTGATTGGTGGACAATGTTTGTTATGCCAAATGAATGGGCCAAAGGCTAGTTTGACATGAAAGTATGAATGAGCCGAAGGCCAGTTAGACATGAAAGTACGAATGGGCCAAAGGCCAGTTTGACACGAATGAATGAATGAATGGGCCGAAGGCCAATCTGACATAAATGGATGAATGGGCCAGAGGCCAGTATGATCTGAAAGATAGAATGAATGGGCCAGAGGCCAGTATGATCTGAATAAAAGAATGAATGGGCTAGAGGCCAGTTTGACATGAATGAAAGACAAATGGGCCAAAGGCCAGTTTGACATGAATGGATTGGGCCCGAGGCCGTCCGAAGTGTTTGGAACTGAGGTTACTTGATCTATAACTATTTATATACTAGATAGAAATATGAATTGGGCCTAAGGCCATCCGATGTATATTGTTCCAATGCATCTTCTTCAATCGATATTATTCACTGGGCTTTCGCTCATGCTCATTCATGTGTTTGTAGGTGAGCCAAGAGAGGTCCAGACCCAGCCTCAGTGAAGTCTGTGTGGAACAACCGAGGTTTTGAAGAGTCAACCCTTGCGTCTCACACACGAGACTTGTCTTCGCCCTTTTGTTATGTATTTATATGTTGTCATGTTGGCGAAGACTTTGAATCTGTTGTATATAGTTTTCATGGGTTGACTTAGACTTAAATGATCCTATTTGTACAGAACCTTATGCTACTATATTTTCTGAAATGAGTTATTAACATGTATGTGTATGGTTTGTTATGACGTGCCATGTAAGCACAACTCTATGGACAAAGTTTTAAATTTTGCTTCCGTTTGGCCCCCTTTACTCTGATGAGTTATGTCTGGTTTGGTTTGAGGCCGTAGGTAATCTCATGATTACTGGCCGGTTATGTCCTTTACCCTTGGGGGCGGGTTCGGGTCATGACATGAAGTCATCCCAGGCCAAACGAAGGGGATGGTTGAGGAAGAAATGTTTGAAGCCTTCATGGCTGAACAAACATTTTTGGTTGAAAAACTAACAGAAACAAACCATTCGAAGGAAGTTACTAATATATAAGTACCAGAATGTAGCATGGAAGACGCTTCTGAAGTAATTGAACAAGTTGACCAAGAGGAAAAGTAGGTGCAGCCAGTCGTCCAATTTGGTTCGTTCCCTCCAGTGTCAGTGAATATGGTGCTTATATTACCACAAGAGTTTCAAGCAGAAGATGAAAACCAAGGTCAGGAGGTTGACCCAATTCCAGTCTCCAATGAAGACTCACTAGTAAGTACGGTGCAAGATGAATCCGAAGTAGCCATACCAATGGAAACTGAGGACGAGAGTGAGGAAGAGGTAAGTATTAACCTCTCATACCCTTTTGAGTATCCCACAACATCCATGACACAGCATGTCAAACCCTTGTATATCAAGGCCTTCTTCGATGGAATACAGATGAATTGGGTGCTGGTGAATAACGAGGCAGCAGTAAACCTGCTTCCAAAATCTTCGTTGAAGAAACTAGGAAAGAAGAACCCCAGACTAATCCCAATCAGTACAGCCATTGCTGGTTTCGCTGGAGACAAACAGATGGCCCAAGGTATTTTGCCCATCAACCTGAGTGTGGGAACCAGGGACTGCATAACAGCATTCTTCGTTATCGATAGCAATGCTAAGTATAATGCTTTACTTGGAAGAGATTGGATTCACACCAACAAATGTGTGCCTTCTTCTTTACATCAGAAAATCATGATGGCCTTGTGCAATGGAGAGACGGAGGAAATCAATGCAGATCCTCAACCCTTCATAGCTTGTGCAGATTTCGCAGAGGCCAAATTATATACTGAAGGAGTGGCACCATTCAGTACACTAAAAAAACCTAATGGATCAGCCAATGTGACGACTGATGAAGAATTTACACACCTAAAGCACTTGGTCCAGGAGAGTGCTGATGAAGAGTTTGTCGTTAAGGATGACAATGATGCCTGGTTGTAGGCAAAGAGATGAAACCCAAGAAGCCAAGTCTTTGGCTCTAATTAAGTTCTCAGTATTGGATGTAAAATCAGTAGTCCAGAAAATACAAGGGCAAGAGAAAGAAGCCATGATGATTGGTTGTAAGAAGGAACAGCAACAGGTCAGATTTTTGGCCTTAGATAAATATTGTGCTTTGGACATTGAAACAAAAGTCCAAGAAATACAGGAGGAAGATGCCTTGTGGACAGACTTTGTCTATGAGGAGGAGGGTAAGGATGTCGAACCAAAGAAACTGGGAGCAGAACAAAGTAAGGAGATTGCTTCGAAGTCAGAAGGAATCAAAGAAAAAGTAACAGTGAGTTCTCAGGTACAAGACCTCTTGGAAAAAGTGGACTTAAAGGAAGGTTCCATACAGTAGCCCACCTATATAAGTGCTTGTTTGGATGCTCTTGACAGGGACCAGTTGTTGGTGGTCTTAAAGAGATACAAAGATTGTTTTGCATGGTCTTATAATGAACTACCAGGATTGGATAGGTCATTAGTAGAACATAGGCTCCCTATAAGGCCTAATTTCAAGCCATACAAGCAAAAACCAAGAAGAATGAGTCCAAAAGTGATTCAGAAAGTTAAAGAGGAAATTCTTAGACTACTCAAGGCAGGCTTTATTAGGACAGCCAGGTATGTTGAATGGCTATCAAATATTGTGCCTATAGTTAAGAAGAATGGTAAAATGAGGGTATGCATCAATTTCAGAAACTTAAATCTAGTAACTCCAAAAGATAAGTATCCTATGCCTATAGTAGATTTGTTGGTAGACAGTTCAGCAGGGCATCAAATTTTATTAATGATGGATGGGCACTCTAGTTATAACCAAATCTGCATTGCAGAGGAGGATGTCCAAAAGACAACATTCAGATGTCCTGGGAATATTGGCACCTTCGAATGGGTTAAAATGCCATTTGGCCTGAAGAATGCTGGGGTTACATATCAGAGGGCTATGAACACTATCTTTCATGACCTCATTAGAGGGTATTTAGAGTGTTATATTGATAACATTATAGTGAAATCTCAATCCATGGAGGAGCATTTGTTTCACTTAGAAACAGCTTTTGAAAGAATGAGAAAGTTTAAGTTGAAACTCAATCCTCTTAAGTGTGCTTTTGGCATATCATCTGGAAACTTCTTGGGCTATGTAGTACACAAGAAAGGAATACAGATTGACTAGAATAAAGCCAAAGCCATCATTGAAGCCAGACCTCCATCAAGTAAGAAAGAATTACAAAAGTTTCTTGGACAGGTTAATTTTCTTCGAAGATTCATTTCTAATATTGTAGGGAAAACTAAAGTATTTTCTTCTTTGTTAAGGCTAAAAGATGAAGAGGAATTTGTGTGGGCAGCAGAGTATCAAACTGCTTTCGAAGGAATCAAAGCCTACTTGGCCAACCTTCCAGTGCTGATGCCACCAAAGGGTGATAAGCCCTTGAAGTTGTACATAGCTGCAGCAGAAGATTCATTGGGAGCTTTCTTAGCCCAAGACAATGAAGAAGGCAAAGAGAAAGTTGTTTATTACCTTAGTAGGTTTCTAAATTCTTGTGAATGTAAATATTCAGCTGCAGAAAAGTTGTGCCTTGCATTGTATTTTGCTGCAATGAAATTAAGATACTATCTTTTGCCTACAACTGTCTTGTGTAGACGCACCCCGAGGCCTCAATGCTACAATTCGGACTCAAATGTCACGGTTCTGAATCTAGTCTCGCAAAGTGCAATGCAAGACCGATAAATCACCAAAGAGTCCAAATCCGGCAAATCGTTTTGGAAAACTGATTTTTGTAAAGAAGTGCCAAACATGGACTGCTTTGCCAGATACGGAGTCGCCACCTAAATATTTTATTTTGGGAGAATTTAGGAAACCCTGACTCGTTGCCTAAGGCCACGTGTCCGTCATCACCAAAGTTGTCTCGGCTCGAGAACTTGGGTACGATTGGGGAAGGTCAGCTATGAGCACCCCCGCTCGCCCGATCAAAGATCGGCCACTACTAAACATGATATTTTGTTTTTGAAAACACATGTGTTCTTATTCCAGTTAATTAGCTAGAATTACTATGTGATGCGCACAGCAAAAAACAAGTACAGACTAGATCGCCTAATTTGGAACAAAGCATTGCATATCCATTTGTTTGGAAAATGGTTTGAAGTTTGCTACTCGTAAGTAGGCTAAAATGCGGATTTCAATGAATTGTTCTCATTCAAGCAATCCAACCTTCACCCACAGGCATTCAGGCAGTTTATATCAATTAAGCAGTTAGCCTCATGGCAAGCATGCTTTCATGGCAATTACTAACACACATGCAAGATGCTGAAGCGTAAAAGCTTACCTAGTACTCCGAGCCAAAACAATAGCTAGTTAGTAATCAATGTGTGATCCTAGTTCATGTTTGAAATGGCTAATGCAACACATACAAAATGCAACTAGAAATAGGCTCGGCTATTCTAATATGACATATGAGATGCAACAATTGATACATGTATTCAAATTGGAATTGAAATACAATGCAGTTAATATGATGCGCCGAGCCCGATGCATGCAAGATAGATGAATGTATGCAAACATGCAAAGCATAAGGATGCTAATTGAAAATATGTCCTAGAACTAACCATTGAAAACAGGAAAGTAAAAGGGAGAAAGAAATGGGGGTTAGAAGACATGCACACACGTACGCACGCTTATTACAAAATTCGCCCTTTCGACGGAGGGTCCGAATAAATAATACATGCCAACTAATTAACTAACTAACAAGCTAATTAACTATTACATAACCGAATGAATAACTAGCTACAACTAATTATTACAAAACTTAATTAATTAACAAATTAACTAATTAAATTACAAAACCAAAATGCTAACTAACAAGTAAGCAATTAAACAATGCTGCCCCGGCAAGTTAAAGAAGGTGAACATGCATGCTCGGTTCCCGTCCCGATAAGTTCTCCGGTTGTTCTTTAGAGGCTCTGTCTGCAGGGTGTCCTTGAGACCTTGCTGCTAGAACTTACCAAAACCAGTCTAGGGAGTGCATCAGTGGCCTGCTGGCCATGGAGAGATGCTGCCGACCACCTGCCGACCAAAGATGAGGAGGTGCTGGCCATCTATAGAACACTGTCGGCCACTGATGTTCTGGAACACCAAGCTGCAACAGAGCACCAAATAGAGAAAATGGAGGGTGTTCCAAGGATATGTACGCACTATGCCAGCCCATATCACCTCGAAACATCAAGGGGGAGGCATAGTCGGATCCATGACCATCAATCATGCATCCCGATGCATGATGGCCAAAGATCCAACTTGTGCAAATCAATATGAAATGAATGCACAAATAAACACATAAAGCCTAGAACTCTATCATGGATAATCAAAAGCGTCGGCGACCGAGAATTGAGACACGTTTCATCACTTGAAGTATGAAACGTTCCTCGTTTCTCATGCTCGGATTAACACTTAATCCAAACAACAATGCAATGCAAGGATGGCATGCACAATGCTAACTTGAACATGCAATCATGCAATATGACTTAAGCATGCAAAATGCAGTGTAATAAACATGCAACAACATGTAATGGAACTAGTATGCGACAACATGCAAAGATGGAGCAAGCATACAACAATATGCAAGACAAGCATGCAACAACATGCAAGGATGGTCTTAAACCAAGATGGGCAGACCTCAAATATGCCCATATCAGTGGCCATATGTGTTGAAATGATAACACAAAATGCTAAACAAGCATGCATGCCAATGGGCCCAAGAATTAAGGCATAAAGATGCAACTCTTAAGCACACTTGAGGAGTGAAAAGCATGCAAGTATGACAATACTATATGCTCTGAAATGATGTTAGGAATGATGCCACACACATAAGACAAGCATGGCATGCATGAAGCTCAAAAGCTAAGAACTAGCAAAGGGACTTAAGCCATGGCCATACAAAGCTAACCCCAAAGGGCTAAGGGAACCTAAAATAGTCCCAAGGCAGGTCCAAACAAGACCAAAAACAAGCTCGAAGCTAGCCAACACAAGCTAGAACACAAGGCCAAAAACATGGAGCATGCAAGGCTACAAAAGAGGCAATACACTACACCTATTGAAACCAAACATGGCATGACTTGGACAGTATAAAAAAGAGTTACATCATGGTATAACAAGACCAAAAATGCACTGATATGATGAGCCAAAGGCTTAGGCTTAATGGCATGCACAATGATCCATTCATGAGGCATAAAGAGCCAAGCCTCCAAGGCATTAAAAGCATGTCAAATGCAAGTGTATGACTACATTTCATGGACTGAAATAACATTTAGAATGATGGCAAAGCATGCAAACATCACCTATATGGCATTGTAGGGGCCTTAAAACCCAAGGCTAGCCTAAGCATTTACACTATAGCTATACAAAACATGAGTAATATGACCATGGCAGCCCAAAACAGTCCTAGAACAGCCCAAAATAAGAACAAAATCATGCTGGAGCAAAGCCAAAATATGCTAGGATGATGAGTCAAAACATCATGCATATAAAGCTAGTAAGCAAGATTTGTTCTACAAGTATATGGAGCATGCAAAATATGACCAAACCAGCTATGGACAGAGTCATGACACGGAAAAACATCACCAAAAACATGCTGAAATGGACTCAACATAAGCTAGGATAACATGCTAAAGCAAGAAGCATATAAAGCTAGTTTATGAGATTTACACTACAAGTGTCTAATGCATGCATGGAGTGACAAAACCAACCCAAAACAGATCTAAGGCATGGTAAAACATCACCAAAAACCTACTGAAATGGACTCAACACAAGCTAGGAAAACATGCTACTTTGATGAGCTACAAATGGGATTACACTACACATACAAGATGCATGCAAAAGGTGACCAAACCAGCCATGGACAGAGCCAAGGCAGGTCCTAAAAGTCACAAAAAAGGGCCTGAATCAAGCTTCAAAAGTACAGAGAGGCATGCTCCTTTAGAAGGCCAAAAATGCAAGTAAACAAAAACCAACAGAGAGGGGGTCACCCCCTCTGATTTGAGACCTCAAAACCACATGCCTACCACTGAAAATCCACTAGATTTCAGTGGTTAAAAGGCCAAACCAAGGCTAGCTCGAAGGCCCTAAGGCATGGCTCAAAACAAGGCCAAACAAGGCCAACAAGAGGGTTGAAGACCCTCAACAGCCAAAGACCTTAAACAAACCTCAAAAGCACTTAAAAACAAGACTTTTTTCAGTTGAAAGAAAGGCCTAAAACAATATGCAAGGATGGCCAAAATGAGGTACAAAAAAGTGCTAAAAAGGGGAAAATACTCACCCTTGAAGATCAGCTTCGAAATCAGCAAACTCAGGGGCCAAAAACTCACTTTTAGAGCTCAAGTAACCTTCCCAAGAACCTCAGTCCAATGTGGTGGTGTATCTCTATGTGTTGTAGTGTAAAAGTGTAAGAAAAATGGGCTAAACCATAACAATATTGTCACGACCCAAACCCGCCCCTATAGGTTTAGCATCGTAACCGGCCAGTAATCCTGGGATTACCGAAGGCCTCTGAGACAGATTAACATAATATGAGGGGCTAGCGGAAGCAAATAACAATATTCAACGTCCATTGAGCTGTGCAAACTTATATGAGACAGACAAATTTTAAACTTTTTATATACATATATACACATTATCTTTAAGTCATCATATATATACAGATTAGACAAAAAGGGACTTAGCCTTATTTACAAAACACACAAGACTTGTTCAACCAAACACGAAAACAAAACTTAAACTTTAAATCACATAGTGATAATCACTTGACATATCCGGAACCTCCACGGGAGGCACATAGGTTGGCTGACAAAAACAGATTCTAGGCAGATGCCTCTAAGCCTGGTCACGTGCCTGATCACCTACATACATAAATAATACAGTGAGCTAGAGCCCAGTGAATAATAACAGAGTAAAGGGTTTTAATGAATGAGTCCGTACAGATTCAGAAATCATAATTCAGTTTCGTATCAAATTCATAATTTGTCCAGATCATATACAAACAGAAATCATAAGTCATGTTCGATCATACATAGTCCACCCGTTAGCGCTAACAGATTAATTACAAAGCATCTTAGACCATACTTGTCAGTTCCATAGAGGAACCTCCAGCCGGGTGAGGATAACTTGTCAGTTCTGTAAAGGAACCTCCGGACTGGGAACTTGTGAACTTGTCAGTTCCGACTAGGAACCTCCAGCCGGGCACAGATAGCTTGTCAGTTCCATGAAGGAACCTTCGGACCCGGGTAACAGAGAACAGATATCACATGATGCTAAGGATGTCACGAATACATAACGGAAATTGGACAATCATTCATTGTACAGAACATGTTATTTCAGAAAACAGATCTTATTTTATCACACAGAAAATAGCTACGGTTGAACATAACTTTACTAAGTTATTACTCACAAATGGCTGCAGAAGCAAATCAGATGGACTGGACATATCAGATAAATCAGGCAGACAATGGCGCGTGACCTACACAAGCACATAACATATACATATTGAAATATAATATTACTCCCTTGATCAAACTTGACTTTTCTAATCTTTTTCCGTCTAAATAGTCTGAAGTTCTACTATGCTTATTCTTTCTCATTCAAATAAATCGGGTTCTTATTTCACATATTCTTTCATTACTAAGCCCTTCTTTTCCAAATAGATTGATCTTTTACTTGGCTTCTTACACAATTACCACTAGATTAATGATTCATTCTTCGACTAATTAACCTATGTTGATTGGTAGCTTATTAATCTTTATTGAGTCATAAATCATGTCTAGAATGCCTTAGAAAGAGATGAGAATAAAAATGTGAGCTAAATGTAATTTTCCAAAATATGCTGAAAATGGGTTCCGCTCGAGCGCCACTTTGGTCGCTCAAGCGGACTGCAAAATTTGAAAAACTACTGGGAGCTCGATTTTCACGCTCGAGTAAGACTTTCCTCGCCCGAGCGGACAACACAAATTCTGAAATTTCCAACATTGTAATTGAAGTTCATATTTGATATTCAAAGCCTCAAAACATGTATTTTTGGTACACAAAAATGGAGAACCATTGTATAATTTAGTAAACACTCTCACTTAGAAATCATTTATTCAAAATCATGCTCTAGTTGACCAAATTTAGATTTAACTCATCTTCTCCATATCAAACCCAATTTCAAGCCCACAAATTTTAAAACACGAACTAAACTTTCAAAACTCTTGAAAAAATTTCATAATGTACGCACAATCGGAACTCAATTTCATGTTAGGACAAATAAACTCAACCAAAAGTAATTAATTTCTAAGTTAGTTTTCCTATATTTGATCATAGCTTCAATTTCTCATTTTCTCTTTAATTTCATAAAATTGGCGTCAAGTTCTTTCTATTCTCCTTGAAATCATGAAATTGGAGTCATGAAACTTCTTATAAATTTTCCAACTAATTTCCATAATCTTAAACTCAACTTAATTTGTAATCAAAATATGTTTAATTCAAATAAAATCTTAAATTACATTACATGCATGGATTAAAAATCTAATTATAAAATCAAAGCTTTATCTAGCATTAGGATTAATTCTAATTTTCCATAAACTTGATGTTCATAAAAACATTTCATTTTTCTCTTCAAAATATGAGATTGAATTAATCCAAATCCTTCAAAATCCATGATGTATGCAATACAAATAGGTCCAATTTTATTATTAATAACAAAATCAACTTAACTATGAATTACACAAATCAATTTCTTAGAAATTCAACTTAACTCAATTTCTAACCAAAAACTTAATTTATAATCATAGATGTTCTAAAATGTGCTTAAATTGAACAAACCTTTTAAATTAAATCACATGCATGGATTAAACAAATTCCTAGTTTTCATAATAAAATCAAAACTTCCTTTAATTCCAAAATCAACTCTCAAATCTCATGAACTCATGATTTTTATAACTTTTTCTCCAAAGTCATTTATATACTCCATTGTATGGATCCAATCTTCAAATATTTATTGTTGCATGTAATTTGTAGAACCCAATTTATGAATGATTCTCAAAATTAAACTCAAACATAACAAATTTAAAGAACCATAACTCGTATTTTCAACCTAACTTGATTAAACATGCAAGACCCAATTTCTATGAATTTATATAATTAATCCTCAACTTCCTATTTTAATTCTCTCAAATCCACCATCAATCAATTTATAATTTGACTTCTTAATTTATATCACAACTTAATCTCAAGCTCATAACCCTTAAAATATGAATTGAATTATAAAATTTTGAAAATTCACAATGCATGTGAGGATAGACTAAAAATATGTGAAGGATGAAGAAAATCAAACCCAAATATTAAATCACAACATCAAACTCAAAAATAATTAATTTCTAATTTATTTTCCATAATTTATAAACATAATTCTAATTTTCTTCATCTTCTTGCTAATTCCTATTAATTACAAGATCTTGAGTCCAATTTCACCTTTAATTTCAAGCATAATGTAAAGATTCTATATAATTTAAACATAAATTCTATACCTTAAATTTGCTAGTTCTTCTTCTTCCTCAAAAACTAGAGCTCCTCTTCCAAATTTTTTTCTTCTCTTCCTTTGTTTCTTGTTCCAGCAACACTCTCTCTCTGGGTTTGACTTCAATTCACCCCAAGATGCTCCAGCACAAAAGAACTAATACACACACACACCTATACACCACATGCACACGTGCACAATGTTTAAGGCCCCCAACACAACACTTAACATGCATACACATACACCACCAGATTTCCTAGTACACCCACTTGGGTTTCTCAGCACACCCTCACCTCATATACACCCATAATTTTAGATCCTTCCATAATTCAATTTATAGTTAAGATTGATTTAATTAAATAATACTTATTCTTAATAAGTCTTGATTAACATATAATTAAATTAACCATAACTAATCATAAATCTCTCATAATTTAATCAATCTAATTTGACTTCCGTTAGGGTCTAATTAATTATATTTGAGTTTATCAGTCTGAATCGGATTTTTAGTCAGACTTTCAAAAGGCTCCAAATATTAAATTAAATTTATTATCATTATAAATTTTGATCTCCCAAATCATCTAAGCTTTCAATTTCTGATCAGACTCAAATTTCCATCAATAAATTACATATCTAAATTGGGCACATCATAATTAAATTTAATTTATAATAACCACAATTCTTAATTCTCATGACTTAATCAATTCCAATTAGGACCTAATTAATCGAATCTCAATTTTACTAAACTAAATCGAATATTTAATTAAACTGCCAAATGGGCCCGTAATTAAAATTAGATTGATTCAACTTCTTAACTTCACTTCCTTAAGCCATTTGGACCCTTAATTTCTAATTCCAAAATAACTCTTTAATAGAATCACATACGAGTCAGATCCCACAATCCTCGTAAATCCCAAATTAAATTATAATACTCGGCAATTAAATTTCAAATCCTCGTAATTAATCAAGTACTAATCATTATACGTGATGAAGTCGTTACAAATATAGAGAGAGAGTAAGAAATAGAGAGAGAGAGAGAGAGAGAGAGAGAGAGCTATATCTCTTCTAAAATGGTTGAACCTCTGCAAAGGAGAGAGGCTCTCCCCTTATATAGAGGGAAAACAATGCAAAGCTTCTTCAAGAAGCTTGGAAAGTGCTCCATCCCTCCATATACGTGTATGGAGGAGAGGGGAGATGAAAGGATTCCAGCTGGCTCAAAAGATCTGGAGTGAAACCTGCTGAGACAAGGGTTCTGCCGGCCATCAGTGATGGCCGACAGTGGCTCATTGATGGCCGGCAGGCTCAATCAATGGCCAGCAGCAACAAAGTGAAGGCTGGCAAGGCCAAAAGGTGGCCGGCAGTGCACCAAGAAACACATTCTGAAAGGACCAAGTCATGGTCCAAGAATGAGGCAGAAAGGATACAGGGTTTGGAAAGCTCAAACCTGTGACGTTCCGCCGTGAAAGTCGAATACCCGACGAGCAATTGAACTTGTGGCTGGATGTACCTGCAAGCACAACCGAGTCTTGAGGACGGTCAAAAAGGGGGTGTCTACAGTTGCCCCTCTTGGACAGAACTCGAAAGTCACAAAGTGACAGGAGTGAGTGTCAAAGCCCAGAGACGACCCATTTTTAACAAGGCCGAAGACTCAGGCATACATTCAATATGAGCATGCAGAGATGCACCCATAGGCTGGGGCAAAATGCAAATGACATGCAAGATGCGATAGCATAACTTATGATTATGTAAAGAAAAACTGTAATGAAGCAATTATATACAATAAATGCAACATTTTAAGCAAGTGAATAACAGTCCTACATATTTCAACAGAAAGAATGTAAGAAAATTATGCAATTTTCACCACATCTCACGCGGAGTGAATACAATACCGTCCGGTTGGTTTGGTCGTGCCAACTTCCAAATGAACCGTACATACAATATCATGCCTGTAAAAGAAAGAGACTCAACAGGTACAATATCGTTAAAAACATGCATAGCAATGCAAATGAAAAGTGCGTGACAACGCCAGTAGAGCATGTGTGATGGCGCAAGTTAAAGAGAAGTGCGTGATAGCGCAGGATAGAGGTGTGTGCGTGATAGCACAAGTAAAGATAGTAAAACATGCGTAACAGCGCAAAGAAAATATGCGTAACAGCGCAAGATAGAACAAGTAAGACATGCGTAACAGCACAAGTAAAACATGCGTAACAGCGCAAGTAAAACAAGTAAGACATGCGTAACAGCGCAGGTAAAACATGCGTAACAGCGCAAGTTAAAAGAGATAAAACATGCGTAACAGCGTAGGTTAAAGAGATAAACATGCGTAACAGCGCAGGTTAAAAGAAGAAGAGCATGCGTAACAGCAGAAGTTAAAACATGCGTAACAACGCAAGTAAAGCAGATAAGTGCGTAACAGCGCACATAACCTCCGTGATAGCGCAAGTTAAAGAAAATAAATGCGCAATAGCGCACATAACCTGCGTAACAACGCAAGTTAAGATGATAAGTGCGTAACAGCGCACATAACCTACGTAACAGCGCAAGTTAAGATGATAAGTGCGTAACAACGCACATAACCTGCGCAACAGCGCAAGTTAAGATAATAAGTGCATAACAGCGCACATAACCTGCGTAACAGCGCAAGTTAAGATAAGGGGTAATGCAAGATGCACAACGATGCAGATTTGATGAGACGCAAAATAATGCAGATTTGATGAGTTGCAAGACAATGCAACTATAAACTAGATGCAAGACAATGCAAATATAAACTAGATGCAAGACAATGCAAATATGAACTAGATGCAAGACAATGCAAATTAAACTAGATGCAAGACAATGCAAATATAAACTAGATGCAAAATAATGCAAATTAAACTAGATGCAAAATAATGCAAATTAAACTAGATGCAAGACAATGCAAATATAAAGAATGGGTGTTTAATTTAATAAGCGAATGCTAAGTGACAACAACAACAAAAAAACATGCTTAATGAAGACATCTTGAAAGGGGACTTATGGTTTACTTCCCGGAAGGTTTGTGATGCGTCAAAAAGGATACACCTTGTACGCGTTGATGGGCGACGACCACCGTACATTGAAGACATGATTCCCCCGGGTTTCCACAGAGGCGTTTTGAATCAATTTTGAGCATTCCTCAGGATTGTTGAACCCAGGGACACATACCAAGATCAAATAGGTAGAGGAAGCTGGTGGAGGACTGCTGGCCATCACGGAGAGCCGCCGGCTACTGCCGGCCATTATTGGCAATTGCCGGCCATCGATAGAGTTGTGCCAGCCATCGATGTGCCCCTGCCGGCCATCGGTGGCAGATTCGGGCAAAATGGTCTTTTCGGCCATGGGTCTTTACATAGGCCCAAAATTAACCCATTTCCTCACAAACCCTTGCATAGAAATTATTTCCCTTGCCCTCTAGGTGTGCCTTCTCTCTAGATTCGCGCGTTCTACGTGTTTCCCAACACCCTAAACAACCTTGAATTGTTAAAACCTCTTGGTTTTCTTCGATTTGAACCGATCAGAATTTGCATCTGAGGCCTCTTTCATCATTTCCCGCATTCAAGGATCATTTCCCCAAAACTTCTCTCGAGGTTAGTTCACTTTCCCCGGGTTTTCGACTTTTCTTGAATTTTCTCTCTTAGGGTTTGATTTGTTCAAAATTTCATCATTTGCTCATTTTTGCATCTATCTCAGATGGCTGACGATGTCCCACATGATGAGGGCTTCCCCGCACTCCCTCCAATAGAGTTGGCTGCAGACTTTGCGGCTGAGCCGAAGGTTGAGCCTCAGCCTTTACCATTGAGCGTACGTCCCTTCGACCCCGCGAGGTATCACCCGGAGACTCACATTATACCGGTGGCGGGAGGCATCCACACATTTACTGATTTTGATGAAGACGTGCCAGACGACCTCTTGCTAAGGGAGCCGGTGTCTCACTTGTCGGCCATTGTTGTGGAGGTACGAACTCTGCTTTTCTGCAGTATTACTTTCAACTATTTGCATTTCTTGCACTGTTTCGATTTGATCGCATCACATGCTTTGACCTGACTGTATTTCATACATTATTGCTCTGCATTGAACTGTACTTTGTGCATCACTGCCCTATATGTACTGTATACGAGCGCACCTCAGGCGTCACTATTCTGAATTCAACTGTATCTTCGATACACCACTGATTTGCATGCAACTGTATTTTCAATACATCACTGATCTGATTTGAACTGCATTTTCAATACATCGTTGATCTGTCTTGAACTGTATTTTCCATAGGATGGATCCCGCTCCTTCCGAGGTTATGGTGCTACGACTACTCGGGATTGGTATGACGTACTTCCTGCGAGGGTCCACCGGATCATTGACGGGACCGGCTTTGGCATATTTTGCTGCAGCTTGACACGGGTTACAGCGAGTCGCCCTCTCCTAGGGGCTCTTGTGGAGAGGTGGTGGGACACCACCAACTCTTTCCACTTCTCCACGGCGGGAGAGATGACCATGACTCCTTTCGACTTCGCCATGATCACTGGCCTGGGCGTAGGAGGTGATCCGATTCCCCTTGATCCCGACATGGGAGAGTGGGTGGCTGCATGGGACACATTGCTTGGAGCACGTCCACCTACTCTTCGAGCAGGCATGGTTAGATACACTTGGTTCGAGGAGCACTACAGAGGGGAGGATCCCGATACTGATGAGGAGGCAGAGCAGTATGCCAGGGGCTTCCTCTTGTTCCTTTTCGGTACCACCTTATTTTCGAACAGGTGGAATAATGTAGGTTTATACTTCTTGGGTGCTCTGGTGGTACTCCAGCGAGTTCGTTTCTATGACTGGGGCGCGACCAGCCTCACCACTCTTTATGGATACATGAGCTCCACCTCTCGGATGTATGGGAGGTTGATCGGCGGCTACTGGCGAGCTTGTGAGGTACACAACCTAGTTTTCCATTTTCATTGCTTTACTCAGCATTTGTACTTTTGCTTTGTTCGACACTTGTACTTTCTGTATTTTCTGTATCTACTCTTGCACTGTATGCTTTTTGCTTTGCATTTTCTGTACACCATACATGCTGCACACTACATACCATACACTGCACACACAGGATCTAATGTACGCTCTAGGCCCTCATCCGTTATGCACTGTATTGCGTTCTGCTTTCTGCATGTTCAACAATCTGTTCATACACTGTACTGATCACATCTTTATAACAGCTGTGGGTATAAGCATACTTCCCAATGCTTGCTCCAGAGCCTGTGGAGGAGACCCTAGCGACAGTCCCGTTCTCTGACGTATACGACGGTTCACTCCGTCGTAGGACTCGAGAGAGCTTCATGTTCTTCCGGCAGTATTTTGACACGGTCACGGCGCGCGAGGTAAGTCTGCAATAAGATTATTTCAATTAACCTGATGCACCCTCATTTGTTATTTGACAACTGATCATCTTGTTTATTCTCTCTTCTCAGATCACGTGGCAGCCATGGGATGCGATCCCGTCAGGACTCCGAGATCAGTACCACACTGCCCGGACTATGTCTCAGTTCCACATCCTCTTCGAGGGGCCGATCTGTCGTGCCTAGTTTTTGAGTGAGCGCTTCGTGCGTCAGACCTTGGGGTTGCCTGCTCCATTTGTATCGATGGCACCTCCACCATCGATGAGGGAGACACATAGGTTGTCTGCCGACCAAGTGATTCAGTTCATGGTAGGGCTGGAGACAGATTTTTTCCGCGCCGAGGGTGACTACGCAGCCTTTATTCGGACGCATCTGATGACACCTTTGACTGGTGTCTGAGGAGGAGAGAGAGCAAGGGCTCCAGCTGCGAGAGGGAGAGGCAGAGCAACCAGGTCTCGTAGAAGGAGAGGTCCTGAGGGGAGGCAGGGTACTGCATGGCCCGTACTGCCTGCTACTATGACATGCCGAGGGCGGGCTGGAGAGACTTATCAGATTCCCTTCGCTCCTCCTCCAGCTGGTCATGAGCTTGTCGGAGTTTACGGCTCGACCCCGGTATGTGCTATACTTTTCATTTTGCACAGTCATTTCATTTTATTTGATATTTCGCAGAATACTAATGACTTCAACATTTTTGCAGGCTCCCATTGAGTACACTCGTCAGTCTCTGGAGATGACAGCTTCGGTGATGGGGATGCTGCAGACGAGCATGGACCTGCTCAGTATTTACAGTATTCTAGTGAGTTCTTGCAAACCATACTTCATGCCACACAGTCTTTTCTCGATACGCCATCATTTGCACAGTTGCACACTACACTGATCTGATACATTGCTCCCATACACCGCTCACGGTACACATTTACTGTAAATCATTCACTACTCACAGCACATTATTCTTGGCATCTGATACATCTTGATTACTGATGCATTTTGGCGGATTGCCTTTTTTCAGATTCCTTTCTTGACGCTAGGCCTATCCGGTACCTCAGCAGGAGCAGGGGCGGGTCCTTCAGCGCCTCCCCCAGCAGCAGGGGAAGCGGGACGAGGGACTAGTTCACGGGGGCCTGCCCCAGATGATGATGAGTCTGACGAGGAGGCAGTGAGTCTGCGGTCAGAGTCGTCTCAGGATGAAGATAGAGCTGGGGATGGTTCAAGTTCGGAGTCAAGTGCTGACAGTGGCGATGTTCCAGAATCCTCTCGGTCGAGGAAGAGGACGAGGAGGACTTCTTAGTTTTGAGGCGATTGGTGCCGATCCAGAAATTTTGTTGATTCAGACGTCGCTCTTTTTTTTTTTTTTTGCTTTATTTTTCTTTTTACTAGTAGTTTTGCACATTGTACTGCGTCAGGCAAATTTACTTTTTAAAACTAGTGCTCTTTTGTAAAAAGAATCTATGATGGAATGAAAACAGCATTTTGTTGAAAAAGTGTTTCATTTGTACATTCTATGCATCGCATCGCATCACTTTACACAACAATGTAAATGAGTTCGAACTTTTGTTTTGAAAACCAAACACTTGAATTGCACTAATCAGGTAGTGAACCGACTAACAACAAAACAACTCGATAAGCAAAACAGAGCCTTAACAAGTTTACAACTCGATAAGCAAATTACAACAACTCGATAAGTGAGAGGAGAATGATTACAACTCGATAAAATAAAGAAAAACGAAGACTAGAACAAAACAAATGTCTTGAACAAGACACAACAGGACAAAAACAAGACCTTAAAAGACACGAGTAACAGGACTTCTCTGCAGCAAACAACTGGGTCTTCACCAAGAAGGCCAGTAAGCATGAGGGAGAGACTGCCGGCCACAGAAGAAGGCCTGCCGGCCATCAGTGTGCCATTGCTGGCCACTGATGAGCCACTGCCGGCCATCGATGGTAGACTCTTCGAAACGGCGACATCTGTCCTCCACTCACTGCCTTATCTTCTATATGAGTTCCAGTTTCGGGATTTTCTTTATTTTAGCTCAAATTTGCACCAAATGGAAGCATTCCTTGCTCAAAACCTCACAAATTGGATTGCCAACTTAGATGGCTCGAAAAAGCTTAATTTCTGAGGTTTTGGCATAAGTGCACTATTCACGTTGAGTCGCACCCCGCTGCGTTTTCCGTTTCTTCATGCCGCGGCAAGGTTTTGGAATCCGGTGACACACGTCTTTAGCTTTGGCGGTCAAGAGATGTGTCCCACTTTTGAAGACTTTCAAGCTTTGATGAATCCGAGCGCGATGAAGAAATCTTGCCACAATTCGCTTCGGCCACGTCCAAGCATTGGGGCAGATGTGTGGGCTCACTTTGCATGATGCTCGATCATTGATTCATGATAGAGAGTAAGACATTCCGAGCTTGGTTTGTCGGTTTTCTGATGCCAGTGACCACGGCGACATGCGCTTTGCTTGTGCATGTTATCTTATCTCTTATTTGCCCCAAGCTCCAGTGGGTTTAGCACTCGTTTGATCGAAGTTGCTGAGGGCTTGAGGGAGGGCAAGAACTGCATTGCCATGACTTTAGCTGAGACATTTGATAGGCTTGGACGCTTTTCATCCCCGGGGGACGACTAGATTGGTAGGGAGCCCACTACTGTTGCAGGTATGTTTCCCACCCTTTCTCACATATGTTTCTCACATCACTCGGCCCTCAGGCTCGATTTTTCTCTCAAAACCCTTTTCTTACTTTTCTCTCTCTCAACGTACACCTCTCTATTCTTTAATCTCTCATTTTTTATCCCTCCCCAGATATGGTTGATGGACAAATTGAAGATTGTGGACTCTTGCCCCACATATTCAACTCGCAGCTACTTCTTCCGGCGACGTCTAGTCGATGCCCCGGATGAGGGATGGTGGTTCAACTGGATGTGCAGTTTATCTGCTACTGACATTGCTTGGAGCTGCCCTTGGCTCAATCTACCGGCGATGAGTTATAGCATGACCCATCAGCCCGGGATCCAATTGGTTGGCCTGACACACTGCGTGTTCTATTTTCCATTCCAATTCCGGCGCCAGTTCGGACATGATCAGACTTGCCCGGAGGAGGGGATAGAGTACCCTGCTACATTTCCGGTCCGAGGCACGCAGCTAGCTCGGTATGCCACAGCCTGGAGGACGAGAGAGCTTCTGGCCCCCGCTCCGATTTTTAGCTGCACCCTTTCTGACGAGTGCCTAGATTGGCTCAATGAAGAGGCACAGGTAGGGCCCACTTTGGCGTCAGAGGCTTCCACAAGCTCTGGGAGGAGAGGCAGGAACACCTAACTTATGCCCCGAATTTATTTGCTTTAATCAGAACTTTCAAGTTTCCTTTTGAATGTAATAAAAAGCGACTTCAATTTGTATTCAAGAGTAGGAGAACTCTGTATTGAAATCAATGAAATTGAAGGTGGTGGGTACTGAAAATTTTCCGTTTGGTCCAAAATGGTCTAAGTTGTAAAAAGATTAATTTGAACAAAATCAACTTTTATTAAAACTTTTCAAAACCATTTTCGATATGGATCAGAACTGGACATGCCCGAGATCTATCACTGAAATGTACAACCCTGGATCCTAGCAACTGGAAAGTTGCCCCTAGTCTGAATAGCACTACACTGGAGATCACAATCGAGCTCTTGAATGCTGAACAAAGATGACCAAACATGATCACATGGGCAAAGTTGATCGAGGAAGTTTATGGCTGGACTTCAGGATGAAGTTGCCTACGTATCCCAAAGATGGGAATCAAACCTTACGTAGTTCGGCTTAGGTTCACTCGAGTATTAACTCTCTCCTTTTGCGCTCTAACTTTTGCCAAGGCCGCCCTTTGCGGGTTTTCAACCTTGCGAGCTCAGTTTTTATAATTTCAAAATTTTCATGCTCTAACTTTTGCCTAGGTCGCCCTTTCAGGTTTTCGGCCTAGCGAGCCACTCAGGGGTAATATTTCTTCAACTTGTCCATGTTGATCGGTTGGGAGAACTCTAGGCCATCTAGGTCCATCAGAACGACAGCTCCACCTGACCAAATAGACTTGATGATGTAAGGACCAATCCAATTAGGTCTGAACTTGCCCCTAGGATCGTGGATGGGAGCTCGGTTGTCTTTGAGCACCAAATCTCCTTCTTTCAAATTCCTGGACTTAACCTTCTTGTTGAAAGCCCTGGCGATTCTGCGTTGATAACCCTGAACATGGTACAGTGCTTTCAGCCTTCTCTCATCAAACAGCATGAGTTCTTCGAACCTGCTCTACTGCCAATCTGCCTCAGCTATCTGACACTCAGCCAATACTCACAAAGACGGAACCTCAACTTCGATAGGCAAAACAACCTCCATCCCGTAGACCAAGTAATACGGAGTTGCTCCAGTAGAAGTATGAATTGAAGTCCGGTAGCCCCACAGAGCAAATGGCAACTTATCTGGCCAGTCCCGGTAGGTTTCCACCATCTTCTGTAAAATGTGTTTGATGTTCTTGTTGGCGGCCTCAACTGCTCCGTTGGTCTGTGGTCGGTATGTAGATGACTTGTGAAAAGCACGTTGTACTTGTCAAC
>JAPPVO010000989.1:0-43970 GCA_030407325.1 Camellia japonica | reverse complement strand
GGTGTAAGCCAGAGAAAAGTGAGAAGAAGGTCTTGTGAGAAAAAACCGAGCTCGAGGGCCGAGTGATGCGAGAACACAATCAGAGGGTGGAAACCTGCCCGGAAGAATTGGCTCCTCAAGATCTTTTGTTTTCAAACACGTCCGTGTCGTGTCTTTTGGTTTGTTAGTCTCAACTCAGTTTTGAGTCTTTTCCGAGTGTGTCTCGTTGAGTTCAGGTCGTGTGCCTTTTACTTTCTGTACTTGAGTTCTCCGGCGGTGGTCAGTTGTAGGCTTAATACCCGGCTGAGAATCCTTTTCTCATTTTCAAAAAAAATAATAATCGTCTGTGCTCATAATGTCGTGCCATTCTCTACATCCATGCGAGGTAAGAGAAGAAATGGAAAATTTGGGACACCCGAGTGTGTTTCAATTTCAGTCAGTTCCGCCTGCCGTGATCCGGCTTGTCAGATTGGGCTGTTTGTTCAAGTTTGCCGTGTGCGGAATGGACCGAATGTTGGGTTATGGGCTGTATACAGATTACTCCCCAGCGGAATGTGGGCTGTGTTCAGTTTGAGCAGTGGTTTGTATGATTTGTTTGCTGTTAGTTGGTTGGTTATCCGATTATTACAGTACAAGTGCCCAATTTCCAGGCAGTAAAACAATTTCAGTTACATCGAGATGTAATATGATGCAATGCAGTGCAAAGTAGGAGATATGTAAACATAACACTTTTCAGATAAAAAGTTTGTTTTATATAATCTCTTTCAGAGTACAACTTTTAAAAAAGCAAAAAAATCTGCCTGCGGCAGTACATAGTACTCTATCTACCAAAAAGGAAAAGTACAAGAAAAGAAATAAAGAAAAGGAGCAACAAATCATCATCATCAGCAGTAGGCCTCATGCCTGAGGATCAGTCCTCGCCCTCTTCCTGGGCAAAAGCACATGAGCATCGTCGGAGCTGTCACTGTCGGAGCCCGAGCCCGAGCTGTCCCCGGCCTCCTCCGCAAATGACTCCGTCCCCTGCCTCCGACTCACCATCTCTTGGAACTGGAGCTCGTGAGCTACTCCCCACGTGACCACGTCCCCCTCTAGTGCGAGGGAATATCCTGCCATCCCGAGTAGAGAGGGGAGGCCCAGCTGGAGCAGCGCCACCCACTGGAGGGATCGGGAAAGGAGGCTGAAAATACAAAGAACAAACACATCAGAAAACTGTGAGCAGTTTATCAGTACAGAATGCAGTGTATGAGTACAGTGTGTGAATGCTGTGAACAGTGAATCAGTACAGAATGCAGTGTATGAGTACAGTGTGTGAATGCCGTGAGCAGTTTATCAGTACAGAATGCAGTGTATGAGTACAGTGTGTGAATGTCGTGAGCAGTTTATCAGTGCAAGATGCAGTGTATAAGTACAGTGTATGAAAGCCGCGAGCAGTTTATCAGATTTTTGCGCAGTGTAGCAGATTGTGCGAAACAGAGTATGATTTGAGACTGTGGTCAGAAGAACATACCGGCAGGCTGTAGACGGCCAAGGCGTCGAGAGTCCGCTGCAGCATCCCCATCAGGGAGGCATTCAGCTCCACAGACTGACGGGTATACTCGGAGGAAGCCTGCAAAAGTATTAAATACATCAGTATTCCGTGGGATATTTGAATGAACTGAAATGAAATAACAATGCAAGATGCAGAAATAAAGTAATACATACCGGAGGCAAGTCGGGAATGCCGGCCAACTCGTGACCAGCCGGAGGAGGAGCAAAAGGGATCTGGTAGGTCTCCCCACTCTGCCCCCTATAAGTCAACATGGTAGGCAGAGCGGGCCAGCCTGTCCCTCGTCCCCTCTGCACTCCCCTCCTGCCGCGGGCTCGAGCTCTCTGTGACGATCCCGCTCCTGCTCCCACCTCTGCCCTAGCTGCCGGTGCTGCAGGTCTCTCTCTCTCAGCTCGCCGGCCACCACTCAGAGGCCGCATAATAAAGGTCCGGACGTACTCAGAATAGTCGCCCTCGCCTCTAAAACCATCCGCCTCCCAGCCGAGGGTGTAGTCCACCATCTGATCAGTAGTAAATCTCTCCGTGTCCCGCATGCGCTCGGGAGGGTGCTCCGGGACTATCTGCTCAGGTACGGCTGATGTCTGACGCAAGAAGGCTCGCCAAGGTACCAAGCCCGACAGACCGGGCCCTCCAGCAAAATCCGGTAACGTGAGGTCTCGATGGCGCCGGCAAAACGATCCCTCATCACCGCAGGCAATGCAGCCCACGGCTGCCAGGTGATCTGAAATCGAAATTTAGTTTGTTATCTACTGGCATTGAAAGTATACAGTGAAAAAGCGAAGCTTAAATGAACTACAAGTAAAACATACCTCGGTGGGGGTGATGGTGTCGAAGTATCGGCGGAAGAAGCTGAATGTGTCTCGGGGCCTCCGAGTGCACCTCCCATCGTAGCGGCGGGAGAAAGGAACGACCAGAGGGGTCTCCGTCTTCGGCACTGGCTCCAGCCTGGGAAAGTAGGCATAGACCCACAACTGCAAAACAGATGTCGGTATGACTATCAGATCAAGCAGGATGCAGAATAAAGCAGAAATAACAGAGCCGTGTGTTGTGTATTGTGTTGTGCAGAGTGTACAGTGTGAACAGGGTGCAGTCAGTGTAAAGCGGAGTATGTGTGTGCCGTGTGTACAGTATACAGACTATAGTGTGTGCAGTGTACAAAATACAGAGAATGTAAAGCAGAAATGTAAAGCAGCAAAAGAAAATGTACCTCCCAAGCACGCCAGTAGCCTCCGAGCAACTGCCCGCTGCCACGGGAGACTGAGCTCATGTAGCCATAGAGAGTGGCCAAAGCGGCGCCCGCCCCAATCATAACGCAAAAGATCTCGGACATCCACCAGTGCACTGAGGAGACAGAGGGGCACTGTGTTCGCCCGGTCGGCGAAGAGAGTCGTCCCAAATAAAAACATCAAGAAGCCGCGTGCATACTGATCCACGGCCTCCTGGGTCATCGGGACGGCGTCAACAAGAGGGGCTCCACTCGAAACTGCACCTCGAACCAGGAATAGCGAACAAATCCCGGACGAGCAAGAGGTGGCACCGCGCCAAGTAAGTGGATCTGAGCGGCGGTCCACTCATCCATATCAGTGTCAAAAGGGATCGGATCACCCCCGACCCGATGCCAGTGAGCACCGAGAAATCAAAGGGGTCATCGTCATGTCCCCAGCCGCAGAAAGATGAAATGAATCGGTGGTGTCCCACCATCTCTCTGCCAAGGCGGCAAGAAGAGGTCTGCAGGCGGAGAGCCTGGAAAGTCCCCTGCAGAAGGTACCAAAGCCCGCCTGGTCCACGATGCGTCGAACCGCCTCGGGAAGATCCAAATACCAGTCTCGAGCCGCAACATTCCCATACCCGCGGATGGCATGGGAATCTCCCTATTTCAAGCAAATAGTTGCAAAGCAATATGAGATGTACAGTTCTGAGGAAACGTGTTAAAGTCGATACAAATCTGGTATGCGTGCAGATTTTTAAAATTCAAACAGAAACCGGGTACCGGTGTGCTTACAGTAAACTACGGCGCGTGATGCGTCAGTGTGTTTTGGATGCTCCGGTGTAAACTTGGTGCATGTGTGCACATTTTTCAGATTCAAGCAGATATCGGGTTTCAGTGTGCCAGTAGGCGAACTACAACGTATAATGTGTCAACGTGTCTTGTATGGTTCAGGGTAAATATAGCATACAACATGTTTTCAGATTCAAGAAGTTACTGGGTGTCGGTGAATTTGCAGTGAAGTACGGTGTGTGCCGCGTGTTTGAGTGCTTAAGGCTAGCGCAGTGTGTGTACATGTGTTCGTCTCAAACAGATATTAGTTGTAAGTTTGTCTACGATCAACTACAGTACAGTGTATCAGAACTAAGGGTTGTAATCAGCTATGTCAGTTGACAGCTTACGGTTCTACATTGCAGAAAGTAAAACAGAGAAAAGATGTTACCTCGGAAGCGCCAAAGGATAGGTGCGAGGTCGGCTCGGGCAGGAGGAGCTCCGGGTCCAGAGCCCTGTCAAAGCTGCGGAAGTAGCGGAGTCCGTCTGGTGGAAGCACGTGAATGGCCGGGCGGTAGGTCGCCGGGTCGAATGGTCGCTCGCTCAGCGGGAGGAGCTCGACCCCGGGATCCATCTCGTGATCCGGGGGAGTCCCGACATGTGGAACGTTGTCAGCCATAGTAGTGGTAGTGAAAAAATGACCGGAAAAGGAAAACCGAGCAAGAAGGTGAAAAGTCAACTGGGAAGTCAACCCCGAGAGGGTCGGAAATGGCCGGGAAGGCCGGAAGAGGAAAATGCACGGAAAGGAAGATGAAATCGAGGGGAGCAAGTCCCGAAAAAGTGGAAATAGCAAAAGAGGCGCCGAAACAAAGTTTTGTTCGGTTCAAAATGTCCGAAACGCGGTGAACTTCGCGAATCGGACGACGAAAATGGCGCGAAAACTCGAGGAAATGAGCGAATGAGAAGGAAAAGAAGCACTAGAGAGAGAAAGTGGAGGTTTTCGGCGGAGGCAAAGTGAGGAAATAGGGTTTCAAGCCCTATTTTAAAAGACCCGAAGCAAAATGGCAGAACTGCCCCCGATCAGGCATTTTCTGCCGGTCGGCACCTTTTTGTGCCGGTCGGCACTTTTTTGTGCCGATGGATGAGTTTAGGCAGCCGGTGGCAGCCGGTGACCACCCCACCCAGCCGGTGGTGTTCCCAAGGCCTTGTTTGGGCTAGATGAGGGGTTTTGGGTCTTCATAGCTCAAGAAAGTGCAAGAAAGTGCATCCCCGATGCTCAACCGGCCTCCGTTTCGACCTCGGACTGTGTCTTCTGTGCATGGCGCTCAAATTCAAGCAAGATTGTATCCTTTCGTATCCTTTTTATCTTTCATAAGATTTAAAATTGCCCTATGTGCGCTGCGTGCATCCATCACTTTGTCTAGTGCGGCACGTCGCGCCGTTTTAAACGTCCTCCGCGACTTGTACTGTTTTTGTATTTTATGCGACATGCGTGTCACACCCGCATCACTTTGTACTTCGTGTTGCATGCATGTCGCACTTAGCATTCATTTCATTTTCAATTCGCGCGAGGTGTGCCACCTCACGTGTTTCATTTCATTTTCAATTCGCGCGAGGTGTGCCACCTCCCGTGTTTCCTTTTCATTTCGATTCGCGCGAGGTGTGCCACCCCACGTGTTTCATTTCATTTGCATTTCAATTCACGCGAGGTGTGCCACCTCCCGTGTTTCCTTTGCATTTTCGTTCGCGCGAGGTGTGCCACCTCGCGTGTTTCATGTCATTTGCATTGTATTTCGAATCCTATGAGGTGTGCCACCTCATTTGTATCATCTACATTGTTCGCGCTATTTTGCGCACCCCGCCTGTTTGCACTGTACGTGCATTTCGAACGACGGTCCGGCGGGACCCTAAACACGCCCGGTCCAGGAGACCTTAAATCCTTGTAGGGTGCAAAACCCTTGTTGCATCTTCATGCACATCATGCATCATTTGCATTCAAAATTCAAAACAACAAAAACGTCATGCATCATTTGCATTTCCAAACAAAAGAACAAAAACAACATGCATTGTCATGCATACATTTTCCATTCCGGTCTAGGAGACCTTAAATCCTCTGAAGGTGCAACTCCTTCGGTGTTTGTCGTGCCCGAACGACTTCCGGTGGTCTGGTAAAGCCACCTGTCTGTGCTCGCAGTGAGTTCCTAGAAGACCAACTGGGACGATGAAAACTAGAGTTCGAACGGCTTATGCCTAGAACGCAAAGGTTCGGAATTTCCGAGACTAAAGTCTGGTTTAAATACCCAGGGGGTGTACCCTCGGCTTGAAATCTGTATGGAAGCCCCATAGGTTGAGGCGGCGTGTTTACGCCTCGATTCTGGATACTGAACCAACCTAGTATATCGCCCTGTTGGTAAGATAGGGAAAGCTGCAATCATAGTCATTGCATCATACTGCATGTGTCATGCATCATTCGTATATACTGCATATGTCATGCATTTTCAAAAACCAAAAAAACAAAAAAGAACATGCATTTGTCATGCATCATTGTAGTATAGTGCATATGTCATGCATTTTCCGTAAATATCCATTCCATTGCATATTGCATTTTAGTTGCATGCATCCACTGCATCATCTTCCATCCATGGCTTGCGCCTTTCCAGGTTGAGCTTGGTCTGGTATGTGCTCATACTTTTCACGTCTATACACTCATAGTTCTGTGTGCACTCGCGCCTTGAGGGCTTCGACACCTTTTCTATGTTAGACATGGCTTGTATGCGTACATGCCCTTCCTAGGCAAGATTTGGTTTGGCCCGCGTGCCATATCCATTATATCCATTCCATTGCATATTGCATTTTAGTTGCATGCATCCACTGCATCATCTTCCATCCATGGCTTGCGCCCTTCCAGGTTGAGCTTGGTCTAGTATGTGCTCATACTTTTCACGTCTATACACTCATAGTTCTGTGTGCGCTCGCGCCTTGAGGGCTTCGACACCTTTTCTATGTTAGACATGGCTTGTGCGTGTACATGCCCTTCCTAGGCGAGATTTGGTTTGGCCCGCGTGCCATATCCATTGTATCATCTATCCATTATATTACATTGTAGTGTAATTGTTGCATCCGGCATTAGGATCATTATTCCCTCCTCAGCGGGTCGTTACCCCACTTATGTCAATCCACCCAATACTTGTTCTCGTGTCCGTGCGAATACTCATAGATCAGACATCGTTCTATGGGAGACGGACTGGTTACCTCCATCAATCTATTTGACATTCGTGTGGTTTCGAACCGCTCATGATTGAATCATGATTCAATTGCCCTGCACGTAGTTTGCATATAGTTTCAATTGCATTGCATTATTAGTTGCATTATTCATGCATAGCTTTGTATATTTTACATATTATTTAGCATTCACATCGCATATGTCATGCATGTTGCTAACAATATTGTACCTGTTAAGTTTGCTTTCTTTTCAGGCACGATATTGTATGTACGGTTCATTTACCGCTAGTGGAACTAGGCGAGCCGCACAGGTATTGTATCTCCCGAGTGAGACGTATTGAGAATTGCATAATTCTCTTACATCCTTTCTGCATTGTAGTGTAGACTGTTGCATGTTAGCTTATAACTGTCGCATGTTTGCTTCATTACAGCTTTCTTTGCATGATCATAAGTTATGCTCGGCTTCTTGCATTTTCAGTTGCATTTTGCCCCCGCCTACGGGCGCATATCTTATCCTTGGCTTGTATGCCTGTGCCTGAACTACGCTGGTTTGATTCCTAAGGGATACGTAGGCAACTTGCGAGTTCAACCATTTGCGCTTTGTATGTTTGTCCAAGTCTTCGGCCTTGTCAAAAATGGGTCGTCTCTGGGCTTTGACATTCACTCCCGTCATTGTTATGACTTTCGAGTTCTGTCAAAGAGGGGCAACTGTAGACACCCCATTTTTGACCGTCCTCAAGACTTGGACGTCACCGTGGAACACTCGGTGATTATCCATGTTTGTGTTCGTTTGGAGTTCCGGAGTTCTCGGCTCGCGCGCCTTGCCTCAGGACTTCCGAACTCGACCGTTTGGTGTTTGGTTTTGCACCAAACACTTGTGTTTTGCCTTGGGAAGGCAGGGAATGCTTTGTGAGGCATTCCCACACACCACCGGCAGTGGCTAGAGGCCACCGGCTGTTTGGTGTTGCCACCGCACTATATTGTGCCGGTCGGCACTCTTTTGTGCCGGTCGGCACTCTTTTTGGCAAAATGACCATTTTGCCCTGCCAACCAATTTACAGCTGTTTTTGGAGATATTTTCAGACAGCTTTCTGGTGTTTGTTTCCCCTCCATACACGTGTATGGAGGGATGAGCCTTTAGGCTTGCTTAACTTGTAAGTTTTCATGCCTATACAAGAGAAGGCTCTTCTCTTGGCTCAAGGGTTAGCAAATTTAGAGAGTTAGAAAGAAAAAGAGAGAGAGAAGCTCTGGTTTTAGGTTAGATTTTGTGTATCTATCCTATCTCTCTCTTTCTTTCTTGTTTTGTACACTAGGTGTTTGTGCCTTACTATTGCACATCAACACCTAGTGTTTCACCTTCCTCTTGGAATTGAAGTGCTAAGGGCTTGTTCTTGGTGTTCTTGGCTGGTTTGGAGCTCAAGGAACCAACAACTTCAACCTTTGTGAAGTTGATCATCAAGGGTAAGAAACTTACTTTATTTACCCCATTTTTGCACTCCATTTTTGCCTAGTTTAAAACAGTTTTTGTGCTTGGTCTATAACACAAAAGAGTTCTGATTTTTAACCCTCTTTATTGTTTATTAAGAGTGTTTTGTGGTTTGGGGGAGTTTGACCCCCTTTAGGCCTTGAAAAGGGCTCATTTTTGTGCTATTTTGGAGAGATCCGGGACTTGTGTGCTTGGACCTTTCCACCACTGAAATCTTGAGGGATTTCAGTGGTGGAGATGGTACCTTAAAGTCCTAGAAAGGGAAGGGCCACCCCCTCTCCTTGATGTCCTTGAAAAGGGCAAATTTTGCTTCCTTATGGAGCTTCATGCTTGAGTGTGTGTTGAGCATGTTTGACTTGTTTTCCATGCTTATATTACCATGTTATAACATGATTTCAAGTTGGTTTAGGCTTGTGCATGCTTAGCATAGTTGCCTTGTAATGCCTCTTTATGCCTTAACATGCTTAGGTTGTATGCCTCCATTTCTAGCATGTTTTAGGCTTGTGTTTGTGAAGAATATGTGCTCATATTACCATGTTTTAGGTCTGTCCATAAGTATTTTGGTCAATCTTAGCATGTTTAATATAGCCCCTTTGCATTTGGCTTGTTGGCCTTAAGAGCATGAAGGTGTAGCATGCTTTGCTTGCATTGTTTTTGATGGTCCGGAACCACCTAGCATGCTATTTCAGTCCCCTAGAAGTGCTTGTATGTTTACATTGCATGCCTCTTTGTGACTTCTTAAGCTAATGTTAAATGCTCCATGTTTTGGTCATGTTGCATGCCTTTGATTTAATGACTCTTAGATGCCATCTAAGTAGCCATTTGGCTTTGTTTTGACATGCTAGAAGTCTGTTTTAGGTTGATTAGTGCATGCCATGTATGTTTGTGCAAAGTGTGGTTTAATGCCCTATTAGCTTGCCTTAAGCCTAGGCTGTTTGCATGCTTTGTTTGATTTGATTTATTGCATGATTTGGCATCATGTTTGAAATGAATTTCAGAGCTTTCCATGCATGCTTTTAGCCCATGTTTGGTCTCTTTAAGTGTGCTTGAATGTTGCTTATTTATGCCTTGGGTTTGGTACCTCAAATGTGCATTTGTGTGTGTGTGTTTAGTCCCCAATTCTAGGCATTTTGGCCACTGATTTTGGGCCTTTTAGGGTGGCCTAACTCTTATTCCTAGTCCATCCCGTTGGTTTGCATGCTTGCTTGTATGCCTTGCATAAGTGCATCACATTGTTCACTTTGCATGATAGATAACATGCTTAGGATTGCATCACATTTGCATGCATGTTAGGCCTCTTGAAGTGAAGTATGATAGAGGTTTGGCACCCTTGTTTGCTTGATTGCATTGCATGCATTTGAAATTAAAATTGCACTCTCGGTTCTTTGGGCCATCATGCATGGAAATGCGTGATTGGTGGTCCGAGAACCGAGGCACATCCCCCTTTGAGTCAAAAATATGATAAGGATTGTGTTTGGTGCATACATGCTTTGAATCACATTGCCATGCATTTTGTTGCCCTCTGCTGCTGTGAGTTGCAGGTTTTGCAGGCATTTTGTGCCGACCAGCACTGTTTAGTGCCGACCGGCAGTGAATTGGCAGCCGATAACTTCATTTTGTGCCGGTGGCCTCCTCCTTCAGCCGGTGGTGTTGTACCCCAGTCGGTGGTGCTCCCCAGTGCCCTGAGAGGCACTCCTGGGACTTTGGCAATTTTCAGAGGAGGATAGCAGGGAAAACAGAGGCACACTTGCATGACAGTGCGATTCTGAGCGAATCCCGGGCGCGCGACGCATTTGGGCCCTCCTCCCGAGGCATTTACTGTTTTAATTAGATTAATTATTTGTCTAATTAATTTAGTGAATTTGTAATAATTAATTAGCTTGCTTAGTTAATTATTTGTACTATTATTTTGGTCCCTCCGAGTGAGGGCGAATTTGTAATAAGTGTGGGTGAGTGGGTGTATGTCTTCCAATCCCCATTTCTTTCTATCCCTTTTATTTACCTGCTTACGATGGTAGATTAGGGCACGTCTATTTCAGCATACCTTATGCAATGCATGTGTGCATCCATGCATTTGTTTGCATACATCGGGCTCGGTACATCATACAAACTGCATCGTACTTTCAATTCCAAATTGAATACGTGATAGTTGTTGCATTTCATGTGCCATGCTTAGGATAGCCGAGCCTGTCTAGATTACATTCCGTATGCGATGCATTAGCCACTTAACATGAACTAGGTCATGCATGTTTGCTAACCGGGTTATTGTTTTTGGCACGAAGTACGATGTAAGTATTTATGCTTTAGCACTTCGCATGCGTGTGGATGTTAACATGACAGTATGCTTGCCATGCGGCTAAATACTTATGTGATATTACTGTTTGAATGCCTGTGGGTGGAGGTTGGATTGCGTGAGTTGGAACAACTCATTGAAATCCGTATTTTAGCCTACTTTCGAGTAGCAAAAACCAACACGTTTTTCGAGACAAAACGGATATGCAGTGTTTATGTCCAAATTAGGCAATCCAGTCTATACTTGTTTGCTGTGCGCATAACATAGTAATTCTAGGATAATAATTGGGATAAGAGCACATAATGTTTTCAAAATTGGATATCACGGTTAGTAGAGGCCGGTCTTCAGACCGGGCGAAAGGGGGTGCTCATAGCTGACCTTCCCCAATCGTACCCAAGCTCCCGAGCCAAGACACTTTGGTTATGACGGACACGTGGCCTTCGGCACCGAGTCAGGGTTTCCTAAATTCCCCCATTAAAAAATATTTAGGCGGCGACTCTGTAATCTGGCAAAGCAGTCCATGTTTGGCACTACTTTTCAAAAATCTGTTTTCTCAAACGATTTGCCAGAGGTGGACTCTTTGGTTTAGACTACGAACCGCAGCACACAAAAAGGGAGTCCGAACTGTAGAGTGAAGCCCCACGGGCGCGTCTACACATGGCACCCGATGCATGAAATGAATCCCGAAACATGAAATTAGGTACATGGAATGACCTATGGCTATGCAAAGCATGCATTATTTGAACATGAATTATGAAGACAAAATCAAGAAAGTCCCAAAAAAAGCATATTTCCAGTTTTAAGAAAGGCCAAAAGGTGAACACAAATAGGGCTAAACCAACATGCAAAAATGGCCTCGAAAGAGAGATAAAGAAGCAAGTAGTAGCTTTTGGCCCCAAAAGGCGAAGAGCCCTTCAACAAAGTTGAAGAGAGGCTCAAAATGAATCACTTTACAGTTTACAACAAGCCACGAAAACAAACACAAGTATGGCTAAACTATCATGCAAGAAATGGGCCTAAAGAGGGACAAAGAAGCAAGTGATGGCTTCTGGCCTCAAACAGAGGAGGGCCCTTCAACAATGTTGAAGAGGGGCCCAAAAAATGATATTTTACAGTTTATGACCAAGCCCAAAACAGTGCACAAGCAAGCTTAAAATACTATACAAAATAAGGCATAAAAGAGAGCTTTAACACAAAGAGCAAAAAGGAAGCCTCAAACAGTGAAATAACCTTGATCAAACATGAAGATTGGGTCAAAATATGACTATTTACAGTTCGGACCAGAGCCCAAAAATATAAGCACAATGAGCTAAAAAAGCATGCAAAAATAGGGCCAAAAGAGAGATAAAGAGGCAAGTGACAGATGGAAGTCTCAAACAGTGAAGATCCCTTCAACAATGTTGAAGAAGGGCTCAAAACAAGCCTCTTTGAAGTTTATGACCAAGCTCAAAACAGTTTAAAAATAGGTCTAAAATACTATACAAGAAAGAGACATAAATGAGAGCTAAAGAGGCAAGTGGTAGTATGAAGCCTCAAACAGGGAAGAACCCTTAATCAAACATGAAAAAGACCTCAAAACATGACTATTTTCAGTTAGGGTCGGAGCCCGAAAATGTAAGCACAAAGAGCTAAGAAAGCATGCAAAAATAGGCTCAAAAGAGGGAAAATGGGACTCACCCTTGTAGAACCAAGCTTCAACAACTTTTGGACCAGGTTTGGGAGCTCTTGACCTCTAGAAGACAGCCTCAAGTTGCTGGAACGGATGTTGGAGGTGTGATGCTATAAGTTGTAGTGTAAAATGGTGTAGGACTTGAGAGGTTTTGATGCTTGGAAGAGAGAGAGAGGGAGCTTTAATGCAAGACCCCCAAACAAAACTTTTTTAACCCCCCAAAATGCACCTGGAGCTGCTGGTTTTATAGGCAAAAGAGTGGAGGAAAAGGGGGGAAATTGAAATTCAAATTTCCCCCCAAAATAGGCCTAAAAGAGAGATAAAGAGGCAAGTGGTAGCTGCTAGCCTCAAACCAAAGAGAGCCCTTCAACAAAGTTGAAGAGGGGCTCAAACGGAGGTGGTTAAGCGGTCCCGAACCGAGGCACACGGCCGTTGGCTCCGAAAAATCGAAAACCGGGCTCCAAACGGGAAAAATGGCCTACGACCATGAAACGTAGCCTACGGCCACTGAGAGATGATCTACGAGACCTCTCCCTCCCTTCGGGAAGAGAAAACAGAGAAAACGGAGCCTGGTTCGCAAACCGAGGCAAGACACGAAAGAGCCCGGAAGTCCGCAGGCAAGGCTCGCAGCCGAGACTCTGAAACTTCCGCATGAGCACAATATACAATATCACCGAGCGCTCAATCGGTGACGTCTGAGTCTTAAGGTCGGTCAAAAATGGGGTGTCTACACCTGCGGGCGCAACCATTTATTTATCTGTATTTTGTTTGTTTGTCCAAGTCTTCGGCCTTATCAAAAATGGGTCGTCTCTCAGCTTTGACATTCACTCACGTCATTTCATGACTTCGAGCTCTGTCAAAGAGGGGCAACTGTAGACACTCCATTTTTTACCGTCCTTAAGACTTGGGCGTCACTAATTGCTTACTTGGTGATGAAAGTTATGCAATGCAAAGGTTCGATTTCTTCGGCAAGAGGAGAGTCAAATCCTAACCTCACACCCTATTTTGGACCAAAGCTATTTTGAATGATTTTTAGACCTTAAAACCCTCTCTTTCAAAAAAATTTTAAAAATAGGTTCCTACGATGTTCCAACACTCGCATTTTGTTAAATGTTGCGCTTTTTGGTAAACCGGAGTAAGAACACATGTGTTTTCAAAAACAACATATCATGTTAGTAGAGGCCGATCCTTTGATGGGGTGAGCGGGGGTGCTCATTTCAGGACCTTCCCCTCTCGTACCCAAGTTCCCGAGCCGAGGCAACTTTGGTAATGACGGACACCTGGCCTTATGCACGAGTCAGGGTTTCCTAAATTTTCCAAAATAAAATATTTAGGTGGAGACTCTTTAATCTAGCAAAGCAGTCCAGTTTGGCATTTTTGATTCAAAATCTGATTTTCCAAAAATGATTTGTCGGATTGGACTCTTTGGTAATTTATCAGTCTCACATTGCATTTTGTGAGATTAGATTCAGAACCGTGACAGGAGTCCGAACTGTAGTAGCTACAACCCAATTCGCTCCCTCTCTGAAAGAGGGGCGCGCGGAGGAAGTTCGGGCGGTCTACAATGCACCTGTGGAAACAGCTGGCCTAGCTAGCAGCAAAATATCTGTTTTATCGGAACAACTGGCCGACCGGCCACTAACTTCTGGCTAGCCGACCAGTAGTTGGCCTGCAGGCCTTCGAGTGGTCAAGCTTGGAAAAATTCTATTTTTGTCCAAAAGTGATGCAAGGTTTGTAGGCTAACTCATAATTGGGGCTTCCTGTTGAGGAAATCGAGCGTTTGTACAACGTAAAAATTCATCATTGGATGATTTAAAAAGGGGTGTGTGCAGGCATTCAAAAATTTTTATTTTCCATGAATAAACTTTTAGCGACTAATTTGAATTATTGGTTGTGAAAAATCAAAGCGGAAGGGTAAAAAAAAAATAAGAGCGGGACACAACTTTTAGTGACTAATGAAATTTGGCTGCAGATAGAAAAACAACAATTTTTTCTGACTAAATATTATTTCACGAAAATCACATATTTGCCGACAAAAAAAATAAAAATAAAATTGCCTAAAGTTTTAATTTTCTACGACTAATGTGATTTAGTCACAGAAATGTTGTGTTTTATGACTAATTTGAAATATCGGTCGTGAAAACTAAAAGCGGGAAGGTGAAGAAAAAAAAAAGGAGCCAAAAAACTCTTAGCAACTAAAGAATTTTGATCACAGATATCAAAGTGACGTCGTTTTGATGGTTGGCATAGCTATTGTCACTACAACAAAAAACAGAATTGGCGACCAAAATATGAAATTTAGTCGCTGAAAGTGAGGGAAATGGCGACTAAATTGGAATTTGTCGCCGAAAAGTAGATTTTTAGCGACTAAAAGAGTGTAGTCGCCGAACAACAGGTTTTTAGCGACTGAAAGGAAGTTTTGTCGCCTAATATAGGGTTTTCAGCGACTAAAGTTTGTTTAGTAGCCAAAAGTCACGGTTTTTAGCGACTAAAATAATTTAGTAGCGAAAAGGTATGGTTTTGGCGACTAAAAACAGGTTTAGTCGCTGATTATAGCAGTTTTGCCGACTAAAAACAATTTAGTCGCTGAAAGTGGGGGTTTTGCCGACCAAAATCCATTTTAGTCGCCCAAAGTAGGGTTTCTGGCGACGAAATTTCAGTTTAGTCGCCAAAACTGCTGCTTTTTAATTCAGAACCTGTTTTTTTAGCGACAAATAAATAATTAGTAGCCCAAAATAATACAATTAGCGACTAAATAATGGTTTTAGTCGCCAAAAGTTGACTAATTTTTTTTTAGTAAATATTTTATTTTTTGACATAAATTATTTGAATTAAAAAAATTATATTTATAAATATTATTTTCTATTAATTGCGGTTAATATACTATATAAATAATATATATTGCACTATTACGCATGTGAGGTTGGGGTGGTCTAGTGGGGAACGCGTGTGGGTGAAGGCACAATGGGGAGCATGGCTTGGACGTCCCAGGTTCGAACCTTGGGAGCAGCCAAGGCAACATTTTTTTTTTTTTTTTTCTGGAAATGGTTTTGGCGACCAACGACTTTAGTCGCCGAAAGGTTTAAATAATAAAAAAAAAATACTATTGGCGACTAAAAGTTTAGTCGCCAAAGGTCGAATTTCCAAAAATTATATTGCATTTGGCGACAATTTTTTTCATCGCTGAAGACCTGTACATTGCCGACTAAGAAGTTTTTAGTCACCAAAGGTATTGGCGACCGTCCATTGGCGACAACAGTGGCGACTAAAAGTTTTTGTCGCGGAAAGTGGAAATACGACCTTTGGCGACTAAAAAACGACTTTTGGCGACTAAAAATTTAGTCGTTAAAGGTGTAGTTTCTTGTAGTGTGTATTATGTTGCGACCAAAACCTGTAGTAGGGAAAAAAAATTCAAACCCTTATGAAATTTCACAAATTCGCAACCAAGTGATTGGTGGGAAAAACAACTAATACTTTTGGCCACTAAAGTTGTTAGTTGATGTTTCACTACTCACTAATGTTTTAAAATTGGATCAATAAGAGAACTGTAAAAGGGATCTGGTGGAAGGGTCACCAGTTCAACCATTAAGTCGAACCGGAATCAAACCGTAACGTCATAATTATTTTATAAATATATTAAAATTTATTTAATAATAACAAAAGAATTAAGATATATTTATTTAAATTATTTTTAAATTTTAAGATAAATTGATAATTACATAAAAATATTTACATTTATTATTTGTAAAATATATTAATTATATGTAATGTTTGAAAGAAAATGTAATATAGATATATATATTTATCAAATAAAAACAAAAGTTAAATGTGGCATGGTGGTTATTTGTCATACTACTTTCATGTGGTTCTGTATTCAACTCTCTCATGCAACATAGACCTTGGAGTCGACGGTTCAACCGGCCAGACCGATTCAATTTCCAAAATATTGTTACACATTTGGTGATTAAAATGTTGCTCGGCGAATTCATAAAATTGCTGAGTAAAGTTTTAGTCGCCAAAACAATACTTTTGGCAATTAAGGTTTTTGATCAGGAGAACAATACTTTTGGTAACTAACTTTTTTAGCTGCCAAATAGTTTCGTCGTTGTAGTTTATATTGAATGACCAAAAGTTTAGTTGCCAAATACTTGTTTTTGCTGACTAATATTTTTTTAATTATGAATTACTTTCTGCGACCATATATTAACAACAAAAGTGGCGATTAAAGTTTTTTGTCACAAAATATTTTTACCGATTAAAAACAACTTTTTTACAACCAAAATTTCAATCGGTAAAATAAAAGTGATCAGCAAAAGTGTCATTATTTAAATGATGCTGCAACTATTATTCTTCAAGATCAATGTCATGTATGTATGTATGACATATAAATATAAGCCTACGTATTTACATATTTATCCCTCACTACGAAACTCTGGCTCAGTCTCTCTCTCTCTCTCTCTCTCTCTCTCTCTCTCTCTCTCTCTAGTATTCATGATGAAAAGTGCAAATAATGACAAATTGTGTGGCAACCACACCAACCTGTAGGCTGTAGGTATCACCTTTGCCTCGGTCCCCAGCTCTCCTCTTATTTGGTATCTTCTTGCAAGCCTCCAGACAAGCATCCCTTTCATCGTTTTCCCACTTCATCTCTGACATGGTCTCTCCCATTCTTACCAGTTTTAAAAATAATTAACGTTATGTATTCATTTTCTATATAATCCAAATCACATTAACTTTAAAGTTATTGTAAGATTTTATTAAAACATCTAAACCCAAGGTCCTAAATTACACCGAGTGTAGAAAATAATAATCAATATGTACCTGCGCCATTGATAAAGATAATTCAAATAGTAGACTCTTGGGTATTATTATTTTTCGCCTCTAAAACTCTACTCTTGTTATTCTCTCATATAATAAAGGAAAAAGTATGAATTAAATATTATCATTTGAAATGGTGAACTTAACTATATATTTATAAAGTTTTATTTTTATATTTACCAATTATAAATAAAAAGAATTACAAGTGATCTTTAATTGGTTTGTACATATAGGTCATGTTTGATTCACAAAGACTAATAGTGAAGTATTAATAATCCTATTAAATTAGTGTGGTATTCATTATCCAATTGGATTAATATCCATTGGATTAATAATCACACCCCTACCCTATTACTAATAATCCTACAAATTTGTTGGATTAATTATCTGTTGGATTAATAATTCTAAACCAAAATGTTAAAACAAACATAGGATAATTGGGCTCACAGATTAATAATCCCAATCCCATACTCTAATCTACCCAATCAAACATGCCAATATAATTTAGTTCGTACATATATTGATTTGTGCTCCTCAACTAGTCCATGACTTGGTTATATTTTTGTATAAATTACAATTTAATATGTCTAACCAACATCACTCATGCCTTATTCAACAGTATACAATCTGATCTATATAGGTTTACTTACAAAAAAATTCTTATAAATTTAAATTTTAAATAGTAAAAAGAAAAGTTGGCAAAGCTACATCCCTAGAGTATAATATGACTCCCTAACCAGCAAAAACAAGGAAACTACTAATAATCAAATTTGAAAGACCCAAGTGACAACACAATAAACAAGATAAACTCCCATCTAGTGAGAATTTTTTCAGACATTGAGGTGCATCTTACACAATAGTCACTATAAAATAAATAAATAAATAAATAAATAAATAATATGATAAAACGTAAAATCCAGTACTATCAAAAAAATAATTATAGAATCATTAAAAAATTGTAACTTTAATTATTAATATTGATAAAGTTTTTCAATGATTTGTAACTACACTATACTGATATGTAATATTTCCTAAAAAAATTAAGATTTGGAGTCAAATTTAAAGATAAAATCCCTTCTAGGGAGAAAATATTTTAGTTGCTAAAATCAATGTTTAGGAAACTGGACGGGATTTATTTGTGAAAACTGGAACAACTCGCTAGGTTTGAAGAATGGAATTCTTACAAAATATTGTTATGGAGAGGACTTGAATATGGAATCAAGTGCATAAAAAACACGAAACAAGAACTCTAACCACTAAGTCATTAACAAAATTTATGAAAATGTAATCAGTATATATACTATATATTCAATATAATCTTAATTATTTTTACTAAAAATCAATGTATAAAAAATGTAAAATAAATTCTAAGAAATGTATTTTTTATAATTATTTGTTATTTATTTTGTAGTTTTAATATCTATGTTTTTTCTATTTATAAATTTTAATATATTTATGACATAATTATGACATCACGGTTTGATTCTGGTTCACCAGCAGTTGAATTAGTGACCCATCCACCAATTGCTTTTCCAGTTTGCTCACCGGTCCGATTTTCAAAACATTGACTAAAAGTGTCATTATTATATTTTTAGTGACGAAGTTGAACATTTAGTAACAGATTATAATTCTTTTGGAGACTAAAATTTGTCAAAAAAAGTAACTTTTTTGCCACTATGTTGTTGTCACTAAAAATATGCTTTTGACTTTTTAAAATATTTTTTTAGCAATGACCCTCATAGTTATTAGTCCTAAATAATTTTTGTAACAAAAAGTTTATTTTAGAGACAAATTATTATTATTTTTTTAATTTTGGAGACAAAAAATTTAATCCCTAGAATGATGGAATATAGTAAATAGAACACTCTTAGAGTCTATGATGCTCTCTGCATTTCCCTACTTTGTTGATGTAATTTTTGCATGTTTTTGTGACGTTTCATCAATAAAGCTTTGTTTTTGCTGATAAAAAAAAAAAACCATGTGTTTGTTCTCACACAATAAGCTTTCAAGCTCATTTAAATCGAGTATATCATTATGTAGAGAGTAAGATCTATACCAATTTATGTTTAGACAAATTGTAAATAATGTAAAAATACAGTAGGCTTTGAGGCTTAGTATAAAACGCTCACTTCTTATCTTCTAATTTGAATTGTTGACTAGGGGGGTCCCAAAAAAATAAATAAAATAAGAACAAATTAACAATTTGATCTATCTTTAACAAACCGCTCAGACTGTAAAATGGTGTGCTCAAATTATTGCATAAGATGCACAATGCAATATAGATCATATCACATTTTGAGATAATCTAATCCATGAACCAACATGGGTCTCATAGAACTCAATTCAAGAAGAAGATTTTCAATTTTAACAAGAAGTTGCTCCTGAAATATAGTAACATGATGCTCCAGAGTATTATGATCAGTAGAGAAGGTGAGGTTTATGATTTTGTGTTGGGTGATTGAGTAATATGATGGAGTATGGTGAATGATGTCTTGTAATAGAGTATAGACAGGTGGTACTTCGTAAATATCCAATAATTTTCCCAATTTTAACCTAATCTGCTATAAATTATTAAATTTGGATGCTGTAGAAGCACATAGTTGCACAATAAAAATAATGGAAAGTTCATTTAATTTAAGTAAGATTTTGCTAATTAATGAAAAAAAAATGCCAGCATTGCTGAAATTTTATTACAATTTTCATATATTTTCAAACACTTTTATATATTTCTATTCATTTTTATTAGTAATGTGCATATAAAATAAAATATATATACACAATTTATCAGAAGAATGATATAATTGTATTAAGACTTATCATTTTAAAACGGGCACTTAGGCCAGAAGTTCAATTTAAATATTTTTGGGCCAGAAGAACATTATATGTCCAAAAAGCTTATCTATTTGTCTATATGTATAAATGTCACTTATTTACACACCACGTACCACCTATCTGTTCAATTAACTGACCAAATATCACCAATATGTACATGTGTCGCCTCTCAATGTCACATATTTCTTCAATGTCATCTATCTGTCCACCTCTTCGTCACTCACCACTATCGTCAGCAACTAGCGACTTTTCCAATACCAACGGCTTTTTCTGAAGACCTTTAAAGCGTGTCCTTATCAACGAAATAAATAAATAAATAAATAAATATTGAACTAAATGATATATAACCTCAAAAGTTTATTTTTTACCAAGTTAAAATAGAGCATTTACTTAAATGATATTTAATTACTGAAATATAATTACAAAACTCTAGAAAAATTCCCACAAAAAAATTTATTTTTCTTTATTTTTTATTTTTTATTTTTTGCGTGAACAATCTCACTGGGAGGACATTTCTTCCTGTGACACCATTTCTTATGGAGAAGTTACATTTTATTTAGACTTATAATTTTATAATAAAATATTTATTTAAATAATATTTAATTATAAGAATATCACTATCCCCTAAATTCTATATGAATAAACCTTTTTCTTTGGGAAAATTATAATTCAATGTAATTTTATAAAAATAATTACAAATATATGAAAAAAATTATATTTTTAATTATTAAAATTGATTAAAAAAAACTCAAGTCACAAGTCCATTTTTGAATTTTTTGGGTCATTAGACCCAAATTCTAATCACTTGCAGTCAAAAAGACACAATTTATCCAAAAGTGCTATTATCGGTTGAAATGAAGTCAACCTATCTCTTGAAATTATCATATTTGTCTATCTTCTAATTCATTAACATTATTTGTCTATATGTTAAAATTTATCAAACTAACTATATGTTGAAATGTGACACATGTCATTCATTTAACATCTTATGTGTTGAATATCATACATTTTTCTATCTCACTACCACCACCACCTATTGTCACTGACCGTCAACGACTTTTTTGGCGTCGGCAAAATTTTGACAATGACTTTTTCAATGTATTCTTATCACCAAATAAGATTTTTCTTAGATCTTATGCCTTATACTCTATTTAAAATGGATTTTTTATGAATTTTTTTTTTTTAAATTTATCATTTTGTAATAATTTTTTACAATTACAATTAATTTCACAAATTTTTCCTTTTTCTTTCAATAAATTGATTGTGAAGTAGCGGGGTCTTATCTGGTGGGAAAGAGGTTATGACGTGTGTATGGATTCCTTCTAACAGTGCCCATGGTTGGAGGGAAGGGGACATGGAGCAAGTGAGCCATTCACTGGCTCACCTAACCCATCTTCTATTAAAGACACCCACCCCCAGTAGTAGGACCTCTCCCTCTCTCTCTCCATAAAAGGGCATCGATATCTATGGACAAATTCTCCCCACTCACCTGTCGTTTTACTCCACCATTCTCGTTCCCTTTTGCTTATTCCATTATTTACTTTCTAATCTTAAAAATTCTATTAAAAATTTTATCAATTCACATGAGATCATATAAGATATTTGATAAAAATTTTATTAGTAGAATTTTTAGGATCTATAACATTACTTTTACTCCCCACTTAACACATTTTTGCGTGTTTTGATTTTTAGTTTATTTTCTTCATGCTGATTTAAGAATTTAACTAACATATAACCATGACTAATATTTTCAAAATGGGTTAGATTTATCTCAAATTTATAATAAATGATGTAAATTATTTATTTTGCAAAATTCTTTATGTATACCATTTAAAAAAATAAAATAAATTAGATTAATCTAACATTCATAACCTTTTTGTTTTGAGGGATTTACATGTTAGTCCCTATAGATGGACTCACAGGGCCAGCCTAAGGTGAGGCGATTAACGCAGTTGTCCTGGGCTACCAATTTTGAGCAAAATTTAAGTTCCCAACTAGGGGTATATATCATGTCGTAGTATTTTTATAATTATTTCAATATTAGCTATATTCATTTATTTTCATATTGTCGTATAGTGTTATTTTGATTCGTGTCCGATTAATATTTAATGTGAAAACTTTCACTTTTAGTTAAAAATTAACTTAGCAAGTGTTTGGCAAGATTATCCCACAAGTTAAATTTTATAAAATTTATTTCTACTAAATGAAATTATTCATAAAATCTTTGATTTCAACTCAATTGCATTTTTCTAATTAAAAAATTATACCTTATTACTATATATTTTTTACTAGATTGACTCTAAAATAGGTAATAGAAAATACATATCTTAAATAAATAAATGAAAAATATTACCTTTAAATTATTATTTTACATGCTTTTTTATTCAGTTAGATGGAATTAATTAAAAGATTAAAAAATATTATAGCATCCCTTAGTGAATATTAAATTATATAACTACTAATTTATGTTATTGAATTGTGTCATACTTGGATTCATGTCCAAAAATGATTAACCCCAGTTTGCTAATTTTATATATTGTTTGAGTTGTATCAAAAATTCTCATCCGTATTCCCAAATTAATTTTAGCTCTTATAGCATTGATAAGCAAAAAAAATAAAATTTCAATTCAACTAATTAAAGTTCAACTAGTTGTTAGGAATTAACTTTTCCTAAAAATATATAACTACTAATTTATGTTATTGAGTCGTGTCATACTTGGATTCATGTCGAAAAATAGTCAATCATAATTTGCTAATTTTATATATTGTTTGAGATGTATCAAAAATTCTCATACGTACCCCCAATTAATTTTAGCTCTTGTAGCATTGGTAAGCATAAAAAATAAAGATTCAATTCAACTAGTTGTTAGGAATTAACTTTTCCCAACAAGGTTCGGCGAGATATGAAATAACAAACAAGAAAGACCAAACGAATCAAATAAGAACACACACAGAAAAACACAAAGATTTACGTGATTCACCCCAAAATAGGACTACATTCACAGTTGATACAGTTTTCACTATGATCAGAAAATAATAAAACTCTCTTATAACCTAAAAGAGGTGCCTCCTGGACCCCCCTCTATTTGGCGTAGGTCCCCCTAAACCCCCCATTAAGCCCAAGACTAAATGAACAATACTTATCAGGATCCACATGCCCAATAATCTCCCACTTGGAACTTGATAATGCAAGCTCTTCATCATCTTCATCACATAGAGGAACATCGCAACAACTTGATCTTCCTTTATCAAACTTGAAGGCCAACTGAAGTTGCACACAACTTCAGTTTGTCAATGGTGACTATCTTGGTTAACATATATGCTAGATTCTTACCGCCACGAATCTTCTCAAGAGACAAGATTCCATCATCTACAAGTGAACGAATGAAATAATATCGCAATTGAATGTGTTTCGTCCTAATATGAAAAATCGAATTCTTTGCAACAAGATGAATTGCACTCTAACTATCACTATGCAAACCACTCATCTCTTCTTTCTTACCCAATTCTTCTAGAAAATTTTGTAACCTAGTCATCACCTTCCTAACTTCAATAATAGCAACATACTCAGCATCTATTGTAGAGAGGACCACAATTTTCTACAATTGTGAAATTCAACTCACTGTTGTACCATCCAATGTGCTCTCCACTTATAGGCTCAAGTTTTTAAGTGGGTATGAGTCCCAAATAATTTATATTGGGCCTTGAAATGATATTTGTGGACTCTGGAGTTCCTCTCTAATGAATTGGGCCGATGTTGCTGTGTGTTTGTAGGCTCCTAATTCCCTAACAATTGCTATCAGAGTCGATGATAGATGATCTATGGGCGGACACTGCTAGAGACACTCTATCGGCGAACTCTATAGGAGTATTGATGTTGGTGGACTTGGGCTTGCACAGAAAAACTCTTATGGAGCAAGAAAAAATATCTATTGTGACTTTTAATGGAGAAAAATTCCTAGTGCACGTGGAGATTGGACCATGGCAAGATGACTCTCAATGAAGTATGGGTGGCTTACGATGTAGTGTGTGTGGGAGACTCAAGTTGGACTCGATGTTGGAGAGTTATAAATCAAGATTAAGGGGAGTGCGTATGATCTATGATAAACCTACTGATGATAGATTAGACTCAAGGGGGAGTAAGGCGAGGCCCAATGTTTGGTTCACACATGAAGGGGAGATTGTTACAGCATGTGTGAAGATAGAGTCCTAAATCGGATAAAGAATAAAATACATGGGTCTTAATACATTAGATGGGCTCTCCACTCATAGGCTTAAACTTTTAAGTGGGTATGAGTTCTAAATAATGTATTTTGACCCTTGATATGATATTTATGGACTATCGAGTTTCTCCCTGATGAATTGGGCTGGTATTGTTGTGTGTTTGTGGGCTCCCTAATTCTCTAACACTATTATATATATATATATGTATATTTTTTTTGTTATCTAAATTTTGTTAAATCGTAAAGCAATAGAACTATTTTTTTTTATATTTTTTATTTTATCCTTTGGGGGGGGGGGTAATGATATATGAAGGGTCTAATTTTATTTTTATTTTAAAAAAAAAAAAATTCGCCTTAAGTCTCTAATAATAACTCAAGGCCAGCCCTGTGGACTTACATCCAATAAGTCTTGTGATAATTAATCATATTTTTATAAAAATAAAAATTAAAAAAATACTAATTGTTAGTTTTTAATGACAGTTTAAATAATTCATCACAGAAAAACGTCATTAATTGTCAATTTTTAGCGACATATTTAGTAGATCGTCACAAAAAAAAAAATCGTTAATTATCAATTTTTAAAGATAGATTTATAAAATTGTCATGGAAAAATGTCAATAATTGTCAATTTTTAGCTACATATTTATAAATTGAGACAAAAAAAAAAAAGTCACTAATTGTTTGTTTTTAGCAACAAATTCAAAAAATTGGCACGAAAAGTTATTTTTAGCGACGATTTTGATAAGACCAACTTTTAACAACGGATTGATATGATTGAATAGAAATTAAGTTCAACTATTAAGATTTATTAGTAATTTACCCTTTCATTCTATTGTATTTGTATTTACAAAGATGGATAATCTTTTTTAAAAAATATTCTTGTCAGTGATTATCGGATCGACTTTATAAATGATATACACAGAGAGCTCTATAAAATGAATAGATCGGATCATAAGATCCATGGTGAGTTTCAAGGATCACTCAAGTTCTCTCAAATTTGAATTTGAAAAAAATCCAACTATTTTGAAGTTATAAACCATAATCTTGATGATTTTTTTTTTTAAATTTAAAATAATATGATAAAATTCAAAAATGTCTTATCATCTTTGATAAGATTTGTATAATTTTCATATTAAATAAAAACATTACCCTTTCAATCAGCTCTTCTTTTTTTTCTTTTGGGTTAATTACAAAAAAAAAAAAAAAAATCCTTAACATTTCACACATTTTTTTACTTTAAAATCCAGCATTTCAATTCGACAAATTAAATCCTACAGTTCTATCCGTGTTTCAATATACTCCTCCCGATCCATCTCCATTTGTGTAAGATAATGGAGAAACGTTTTGTGGTTTAAAGTGAAAAATACTATGGTTTAAAATGAAAAATATGTGAAACCTTGGAGTTTTTTTTTTTTTGGTAATTAACATTTTTGTTTTTTACATTAAAATCACTAAAAATAAAAAAAGTCAATTACTAAATCCCCTCTTAAAACAGGACTCTAGGCCTGTGAAATTTTTTAATATTATAAAAACATGACTTCGAGTTTTGATTGGTGTTTTGCGAACAAAGTTTTAAAACATAATTTAAATTTAAGAAACAAGTTTAAAATAACTCATATTATATATATATATATATATATATATATATATATATTTAAAAATGACATGAATTTAATAAAAAAAAACTTAGATTAGATATGTAAGTTAAAATCATCGGAAGAGTCAAAATTTAAATAAAAACATTACACCATATATACAAGCACACATATATATATACAATTGGCCCTCTTTGGGAAGTGAAATTTTAGCCTTTTTTAGGCTAAAATTTACAAAAAGACAAAATATGATAAAATAGTCAATAAAACAAAATGTCACATCAAATCTATAATCATTTCACTTTTTCTCTCACAAATATTACATACAACTACAAAAAATCCAATCATCTTCCCAAACACAAAAATTTTAGCTAACTAAAATAGCCAAAAACTAAAATAGCCTATTAAAATAGTAACTTCCCAACCACCCACAATTAGATATGTGAGTTACATATATACAGACAAAAGAATTAAATATTAGGGTTAATTACAAAAATAAAAAATAAAAAATTCAAAGTTTCACGCGTTTTTCATTTTAAACCTTAATATTTTTCACTTTAAATCCCAAAACGATTCTTCGTTATCTTACACAGACGGAGATGGACAGGGTACATTGAAACACGAATGGAATTACGGAGTTTAATTTGTCGAAATTAAAGTATTAAGGTTTAAAATATTAGGGTTAATTACAAAAGGAAAAAAAATTAAAGTTGCAAGCATTTTTCACTTTAAACCCCAGTATTTTTCACTTTAAATCCCAAAACGATTCTCCGTTACCTTACATAGATGGAGATGGACGGAAGGGACACATTGAAACACAGATAGAACTCCAGGGTTTAATTTGTCGAAATTACAATATTAAGGTTTAAAATAAAAAATGTGTGAAACCTTAACGGTTTTTTTTTTTTTTTTTTCCACTTTTCAGTTCAATCAACAATTTTAGGTTTTCTTCCCTTTTTGTTTTTTAATATTTTGGGTTGAATAACAATCTTCATAAGATATTTAGTTGGGTGATTCTATTTGCACCAAGAAAATAATTCTTTAAAATTTTAGTTCTTATTATACCTTAATGTAAATTTATTAATAAGGACAAAACATTAAATCTTAAAATAACATTTATTTTTTATTTTTTTTTCTCATGGTACATCCCAATTACTTATATGTATTATTTATATTCAAGTTTCTTCATCTTTTTTCCCGAGTTTTAATTATTTTCTCTCATTTTTCTTTCTCACTCCAAAATTCCAATGCACCCTACCAAAACACACCATGATCATTGTTTCGTATTGTGTTATTACTTGCAAATAGAAGAAAGTTTAAACAAAATCAAATAATGGATGAGAATAATAATCAAAACTATTGTTGAAGCAACCTATCAAAGAGAAGGTAAGTATTCACATAAATATCAAAGTATAATTCTTGATTTTTAAAATTTTTTTTTTTTTTTTTACGTAAAAATCTATTTTATGTCAATATTGTTCAGACTTCCAGATCCGAACAAGGTGACCATGTGCACCCATTTCCAAACCAAACCACCAACCTTCGTTTCATCCTTCTCCTTCTTCAACATAGACCCAATGTGCTTCTTTTTCAATAATTAGCAATGAAAAGGCTGAAAAGAAGATAAAATAGTTGAGACGTGGTTGAGAATGGATGAGAAGAGCAGATGAAAAGTTTTGTTGAATTGATTTTATATTGAGGTTATTATTTGGATGTATCATAAAATAAAAATATTATATTGTTCAAAAATAATTTGTAAAAAAATACAAAATATATTAAGAGTATATTATATATTTAAATAATTTAATAGAAAATACTAACAAAATTGAATCTACTAATTGATTTTTTGAGTGTCAATCGAATTCCCTTATTTTGTTTAAACAATTGTTATTTCGCCTCCCATCTAGGCCCAATGGACTTGGCTTAGTTGCAGCAGTTTTACTACTTTTCAAAACAAGGCCCACAGAAACCTGTGAATAGACAAATATTTTTTTAGGGAACTAGCAAATCAATGAAATATTTTATAAATATTAATAATTAAAATTGTAATTTTTTTTTTATTTATAAATTTGTATTTTTCTTTTTCTGACATCACTAGATGTAATTACCCCTACTTTTTTAGGCTTGATAATTTTCTAGAACTATAACATAATGTATATGATTTGCAAGCAATTGCGTGTATTTAGCATTTATTTTACCTTTTAGGGATGGGTTCAAAGTGAACCTTTTATAGAGAAGTTTCACATGAATTAATAATAATAATAATAATAATAAAAGTAAAATTAAAGATTAAACCTCAAAACATTAGAAAATCTGAAAAACATTTTGTTTTGTTTTGCTTTTTTTTTATTTATATATTTAATTTGTTTTATTTCATTATGGGTTAGTTAGGCTGCCAAATGTATCTTTTTATGAGTAGTTTCGAGTAAGGTGAATGGAATTCTTTTGATATTTGAAAGATTCTAATTAAATATTTGTGACTAAAATAATATATATTTTTTTTGTAATTTTTAATTCACAATGCTACATGTTTTTTCTTTTTTTAAGTCCGATTTGTCTCCTACAATCTTCCCACTTCAATTCATTTTCTAGGCTCTATTTCTAGATAATATGAAAAAAATAAGGATTTGATAAGATAACCACGTGAAATGAACAATAAATATGATTTTAAAAAACATTACAACATTAATATGATAAAATTATATAATTATGATCATTAAATTATAAAAACAATGAAGAATAACAAAATTTGGGGCTAATAAAGCCTAAAAAGTAGTGAAATATACGTTGAAAAAATGCTGAAAATTTATAAAGTCTAAACCGCTAAATCGATCGCATCCATCCTCTAATCCGTTAATCTACTCAATATGCATTCGCCAACTAAGCGAACAGATGCAAATTAATTTTTTTTCAATCTACCTACTTTTGGATAAACAATGGATGAAATATCACCGACCAATCCAAACCACAGTACCCTAACATATGTATAGAAACCTTAAAATGAATAGGCATACTTATCATAGAGGGGACTTGTAATGGGCACAAACCCAAATTGAATGGTCACTTGGCCTCGTTTGGCAAGTGCCCATTTTAATAAAAAAGTTAAAAAGTTACTAAAAAAATTAAAAAGTCAACAATTCATACCAAAAAGTCAAAGATTCCATTTTCTCTCTACTTTTTGCACAACTTTTTGTAAAAAGTCAAAAAGTCATCCCAAACATACTAGTTTTTTTTACATCACATTTTAGGCAAAAAGCCGAAAAGTTACTAAAAAAGTTTGTTCCCAAACGAAGCCTCCCAACTAGAAGTTGAACCATTGTCATAAATCTGCGTTAAAAATTCAAAATTCAACAACTTGTATGCCATTTATTTGGGTTTACAAAATTTGAGTTTCATGTGCTTGCCTAATCTCACTAAACTCTTCAATTCTATTTTGTGAAGAGTAGTGTTAGAGATAATAAATATTTTATCAAAAAATTTATTAAATACTTAAATTTTTTGACAAAATATTTAGTGTGTGTTTGGTAACGTTTACGTTTTCAGTTTATATTTACAAAAATTTTATAAACTGGTTTTTGTTTATTTTTTGTTTATTTTTAGAAAAACATAAACTACAAACGCGTTTGGTAATTGACAAAATGTTTTAAAAAATTTTAAAATATAAAAAAGAGTGAGAAATGACAAGTGCGGCGAAAGATGGTGGTGGAAAGTGGTGACAGTGGGTGGTGGTGGTGGCGGGTGGGTGCTGGTGGTGGGTGGGTGGTGACGGTGACGGGTGGTGGGTGTAGCGAGTGGGTGGTGGTGTGTGGCGATGGTGGGTGGTGATGGCAGGTGGGTAGCGGATGACGGGTGTGGTGGGTCGGTGGCGTGGTGGTGGTAGTGGTGGGTGGTGACGGTGGCGGGTGGTGGTGGTAAGTGGGTGGTAGTGGCGGGTGGTGCGGTGTGGTGGTGGGTGGCGGATGGTGGTGGTGGGTGGTGGCGAGTGGGTGGTGGCGAGCCGTGACGTGTGCGGGTGGTGGGTGGTACGAGTGGGTGGTGGTGGCGGGTGGTGGTGGCAGGTGGTGGCAGATACCGGGTGGTGGCGGTAGGTGACGGGTGGGGTGTGGTGGTAGTGGGTGACGGTGGCGGGTCGTAGGTGTAGCGAGTGTGTGGGTGGTGGTAGCAGGTGGGTGGCGGGTGGTGGTAGGTGATGTTGGTGGTAGTGGTGGTATGGTGGTGGGTGGTGGGTGGTGGCAGGTGGGTAGCAGTTGGCTGGTGGTGACAGGTGGTGGTGGTGAGTGGTAATGGCAAGTAGGTGGCGGGTGGTGGTGGAGGGCAGTGATGGTGGGGTAGCGGGTGGATGGCAGGTGGGTGGTGGTGGTGGTGGTGGTGGCGAGGGGTGGGTGGTGGTGTGGTGGTGGTGGCGGTGTGCGAGGGTGGATGTGTGGGCGAGTGGGTGGCTGATGGGTGGCTGGTGGTGGCGGGTGGTGGTGCAGGTGGGGCGGTGAGTGGTGGTGGCAGTGGTGGTGTGGTGGCGGCGAAAGACGGTGGTGGAAAATTGTGCGGGTGGTGGCTAGTGTTAAGTGGTAAAAAAAAAAAAAAACTCAAAACTCAAAACGAAAACACATTTTTTGTGTTTTCATTTTTTGGCCAAATTTATAAATTGAGACCACTAATTTATAAATCAAAAATTTTACCAAATAAGTTTTTATTTGAGTTTTTAAAATTTTTGTAAATATAAACAGAAAACTGAAAACGTAAGTATTACCAAATGACACCAAGGGTCTAGCATTTTTATTTTTGAAATTAATCAAAGTGAATACATTATCTGATTATGAAATTAATTTGATTTATTTTTCACAAATTAATAGCGGTCTAGGGTTTTTTGAAATTTTAGAATAAATGTAAAAATTATACCTTATTTTACTAGGCCACTGAATCCGAGCCTTCAACACTAAGAATTTTTTAAACTATTTTAGTGGACTTAGACAATAAGTTAAGTGACCTAATGGTTGAACCTCTTCTGTCATAAATGATTCACAAATAGGATTTAACAAAATGAACAATCCAAACATGAAAGTGAGAAAGATTTTTTTTCTCTGCCTTTATTTTACTTTTTAGGAAAAATTACAAATCAGTGGAATAGTGAAAAAATAATTACATTATAGATGAAATTTTTTTAATACAATTCTGACACAGAAAAAATTTATACCATACACACAGGAAATTTACACCTTCATAAAAATAAAGTGCTACATGATATTTAAATATGGAACTCACCATATTTAAGCTCATCATACCATAACATAAGAAATGAATTGCTTCATTAAAATATTTCGATGATGCATAAATTATCAAAACAATGGTGCAATTTGGATGTTTGTTTATCCACTTAATGCAAAATTCTGTCACATTTGTATTCATGATCAATTCATCAATAACCCATTGAGTATTAAACTTCATTAGACTTCATTTCTCCTTATCTTCTGTTTTGGGGTTACTATTAAGATGAAAATTTCTTCTCATTTCATTCATGAGAATTTAATCTCTTTTTCAAAAAATAAAAATAAATAAATAAAAAGAAAAGGACTAGTTATGCTGCACCTAATCAACACTGCAAGAATGTTCGCACTTGTCAATGCAAACCTTAGTTGAGGAACGACACCACACCAGCTCCAGCGGACGTGTGAATTTACATGTCTCTTACGATTAGTGGACGAGATGGAATTGGTGTTGTACACTCAATATTATCCAACAAATCACTAGCCACAAGAACCACCAACACCAACCCAAACACAAACAACCTCTTCATAGACATATTTTCCAAAAATAACACAAAGGAAAATATTTTGGAAAAAGAAAAATTGTTGAAGTTGCGGTTACTCTGAACTATCCATAAAACAGATGTATGAACACTTCACAGTTAATAAGACATTTAATTAGAATGTCTTGACATTAAAATTATCAACCAAAATGTTTTTAGATCATGGCATTATTGATGCATGCTGGATTTTGATTAGATTCTATTATTTAATCATTCAAATTTGGCAATTCTTTTGTTTTAGTAATAAGTTTGTCTAGGAACATCCATTTTAGGTGTTCCATGTTTTGGCACCTTATTAAACATTTTAGAATCCAAATTTGGGCTTTAAGTTAAATTTGCCAATTTTGATCGCCAAGGTAATTGCAATTTGATTGTACTGTCTGTCGAGATATTAGCATAGTTTATTGTGTTTGGTTTCGGTTTTTTTAAAATTGAGTTTCTATTTTTCGTGTTTTTTTATTTTTAGTGAATATTTTTAAAATTTTAAACAATTTTTTTACTTTTTTAGATGCACCTTACTTAGATGTATCTAAATAGTAAAATATTTGTGAAAAAATATTTTAAAAAATTAATAAATACACAAAAATAAGAAAAATGTACTAAATTTTCGGGTTTTTTTTTTTTTTAAATTTAGTGTATTTTTTAAAGATTTTTTCACAAATATTATATTTTTTAAGTGTATTTATGTTAGGTGTGTCTAAAAATTAAAATAAAAAAATTGCTTAAAATATTTAAAAAAATTCATTGAAAACATTCAAATATTGAAAATAAAAATGTAGAATTTTTTGAAAATTGTTTTTTGAAAACTATAACAAACAATTTTTTTTTTTTTTATTCTTTTTTAACACTACTACTCATTTTTTCTCATAATTTTTTTTCCTAGTGGATTAACAATTCTTGGATATTGACATTCATTTCCAACTTTTACCGTGTCACAGTATCAATTGCTACCATTTATTAATATTATTATTGCCATTATTTGTGAAAAATCTAAAATTTCCCGAAATATTAATTTGTGATTATGTTTCAATTTTAAACAATGAAAAACAATCTCAATCAAACAATCAAAGACAAATCGACACAACGATTTAACGTGAAAAAATCACAATTGATAAAAAAATTACGGGTCAATGTCAAAAAACAATCCACTAAGAAAACAAAAAAGAAATTACACAAGTGTACCATCAATTACCTACCGAATCCACGTCCAAATTGAACTAACCCAATGTGTCTTTTCCACCACCGCCTTCAGCTCGGAATTGTCTTGCACAACATTGAATCTACAACACTAATGTTGAATCCACAACGATGAGCAACTTTGGAATCCATCAAAGCTTTAGGTCCAAGTTTCCTAGAATCCACCAAAGAATAACTCTCTCTTTTGTAAATAAAAGAAAACAAGCAAACACCTTGATGATGTTGATATAAAATTCATGAATTCATTGATCACTCTTAAATCATCAAGGAAATACTCCTAAAACACCCTCTAATATAAAACACTTTATTTTTTTCTTCCTCTCTGAAAATCTGGACGGCTCAAATCATAATACGAGCAAACAATCCACTTTATAGTAAACTGAATTGCGAAGACCGCTCGAGCGGTGTGAGTAAAGACGGTGCAAAACATATAAGTTGACCGCTCGAGCGTAACATTCACTACTCGAGAGGTAAAACTTGCCTTTTACAAGTTTTGGTGCTCTGCAAAAATACTAGATGATCTTTTTCTCTGCTTGAGTGCACAAATGACTGCACGAGCAGTCAAACAACTTTGACTGCATTTTTGCTTTTTGTTTTGAAGGCGCTGCCCCTTAATCCCACCTGGGTGCTATCCCCTCGACCCTCATGAGCTAACTGGGCAACTAGATTCCTATACATAGTAAGTGAAGTGGTAAACATGAAAAGATCAAAATCACAAACGTCTCTACATAAGCACAATTCAAGTTAGATTTGCATCTAAACACTCATAATCTCACTGAAATAAAAGAGTGAATAAAATTACAATTGAAAGGAATTTTTTTAAACGGGATTGCCAATTACAAAAACCTAACAATTTGTTTTAGAAAATAATTTGAAAATACAAATTTTTTACTATAAAAAATTCACTAGAATGATGTAATAGGTTAATTTTTAAATAATAAGTCTTTCTCGAGGTTTTAACTGATATAGCACTTTAGTAATGTTTTACTAGTAATTTATGAATTAGTCTTCCTCTATTTATTTGTGATTATTTGGAATTCACCTAAAGATAGTTTGTGAGACCATTCGTGTTTCGTTTGTAATCGTTTATAAATTCTTGGTTGATAGTGGAATTGGATTACGGTTCCGTAGACGTACCTCACATTGAGGGAACTACGTAAAAATTCTTGTCTGCATTACTTTTATATCCTTCAATTGATTTACACTTGTAGGAAATAATATATTTTCCCTAACAACTAGTATCAGAGCTTACAGTTTATTTGGGATCGTTTATTTGTGTAAATCAATGAAGGGGAATGTAGGTTGTATAACTAGATTTAATGAACATAACTAGGTAACTTGGAAAACTAAAATGGAAGGCTTATTATTTTGTAAAGATTTGTATGGACCTATTGAGGGTGATAGTGACAAACCTAACGGTATGAAAGATGATGAATGGAAAAAGCTAAATCGAAAAGTCATTGGTGTTAACTAGCTTTAATGAACATAACTGGGTAACTTAGAAAACTAAAATGGAAGACTTATTATTTTGTAAAGATTTGTATGGGCCTATTGAGGGTGATAGCGACAAACCTAACGGTATGAAAGATTATGAATGGAAAAAGCTAAATCGAAAAGTCATTGGTGTTATCCGTCAATGAATTCATGATAATGTGTTTCATTATGTTGCTACTAAAATTTCAACACATGGTTTATAGAAAAAATTAGAAGATCTTTACGATAGAAAATCAGCCACAAATAAAGCTTTTTTGTTTCAAAAGTTGGTTAATTTAAACTATAAAGATAACAACCTCATTCCGGAACATTTGAATGAAATGTAGAGTATTGTTAATCAACTTGCTTTTATGAAAATTGTTTTTGATGATGAGTTGCAGGTTTTGATACTACTTAGTTCCTTTCCCGAAAGTTTGGAGACATTGGCTGTGACAATTAGTAATTCGACGACCGATGGAATTGCCACAATAAGCCAAGTCACTAGTAACTTATTGAATGAATAGGCTAGAAGAAAATCAGTGGGTTCTTCTTATTTGAAGACATTTGTTGGGAGAGGCTGAAGTAAAGCAAAAGAGAGAAGTAAGACTCTTCATGGTCGTAATCAAAGCCGTGATAAATCAAGATATGGTTCTTTTTCAAAGAAAGACATTGAATGCCATTATTGCCATGAGAAATGGCACATGAAGTGAGAATGTCGAAAGCTCAAGGATAAGGAGAAAAAGTGTAACAAAAGTATGGATAAGAAGTAAAAAGACACAAAACAGTTACTACCGATGGTGATCTCTTGGTTGTTTGTGAAGATGATTGTGTCGATTTTGTGGGCCAATAGAGAAATTGAATGAATGATTCTCGTGTTTCTTTTTATGTGACTTTTTGAGTTGATTTCTTCACTTCCTACACTTTACGAAGATTATGATTGTGTTTGAATGGGAAATGAAGGTTTGTCCAAGATCACGAGTGATGTTTGCTTGGAAACGAATTTGAGCTGCAAGTTGTTGCTTCGAGATCTAAGGCATGTACCCAACATTCACCTCAAATTGATCTCTATCGGGAAGTTAGATGATGAAGGCTTCAACAACCATTTTGGTGATGAAAAATGGAAGCTCACAAAAGGTTTTTTTGGTGATGGCCAAGTGTAAGAAGACTTGCACACTTTATTCGATATAAGAAAAAATTTGCAAAGGTGTTGTCAATGCACTTAAGGATGATGCTTCTACCGAATTATGGCACAAGTGGCTTAGGGACATGAGTGAAAAAATGCTACAAGTTTTGTTCAAGAAAGAGCGTCTACCCAGTTTAAAAGGTGTACATCTTAAGACTTGTGTTCATTGCTTGGCGGATAAACAACATAGAGTTTCTTTTTATAAAAATGTTACTTCTAGAAAAGAAAATGCTTTGCAGTTGGTATATTCAGATGTTTGTTGTCCTTTGAAAGTTAGAACACATAGTGGTGCACTTTATTTTGTTACTATCATTGATGACTGTTTAAGGAAAATTAGGGTTTTGCACTAAAAGATAAAGAACAAGTTCTAGATGTATTTAAGCATTTTCAAGCTATGGTTGAAAGAGAAACGAGGCTTAAATTAAAGTGTATCCGAACAGACAATTGTGATAAATATATCGGGCCATTTGATGAGTATTGTTACAGCCAAGGATAAACCGCTGAAAGGATAAACCGCACCATTGTGGAAAGAACAAAGTGTTTGCTTTCACCTAAATTGCCAAGATCTTTTTGGTGTGAGATAATGAGAACAGTGGTTAACTTAATCAATTTGTCTCCTTTTTATCCTTTGAATGGTGATGTTCCAGAAAGAGTTTGGACCAACAAAGATGTATCGTATGATCATTTGAGAGTGTTTGGTTTCTGAGTTTTTGTTCACATTCCAAAGGATGAAAGGTACAAACTTGATAGCAAGTCAAGACAGTCGACAAGAAAGTTATTTGAAGTTGTAATGTTGTGTTCCTTGAAGACCAAACAATTGAAGACTTTGGCAAAGGTGATCAACCGAAGCCAAAATCTAGTCATCTCATTGATATAGATCCATCTCCTTCATTTTCGGTGGATAATGAAAAGGAGAGAGATGTGCAATCTCCTCTTGAAGATGTGGATGATGATGCTACTCTAAATGAAGTTAAGCTCAAAATTGAGGAAAAACATCTAATTCAATAACCGCCACCACAACCTTCAAAACAAATATCCTCCTAATGAATTTGAGTTGATATCCAATCAAGAGGAGCCTGACACTTACTAAGAAGCAATTGAGCATACAAAGAAAAATGATTGGAAAAAGGCTATGGAAGAGGAAATGAATTCCTTACTTGAAAATCACAATTGTGATTTGATGAAGTTGCCTAAGGAGAGAAAAATTCTAAAAAAAGTAGGTCTTCAAATTGAAGAATGATAAAAAGAATCCAAGGCACAAGGCACACCTTATTGTTAAAGGCTTGAGCAAAAGAAAGTTGTTGACTTTGATGAGATTTTCTTACCAATTGTGAAGATGTCTTCTATTCGAGTTGTACTTGACATGGCCGCAAGTATGAACCTTGAAGTTGAACAACTTGATGTGAAAACTGCATTTTTTCATAGTGATATTGAAGAAGAAATTTACATGGAACAACTGGAGAGTTTTATGAAGAAAGTAAAAGAGCATTTGGTTTGCAACTTAAAGAAAAGAATTTGACTCTTTCATGATGAATAGTGACTTTTCTAAAACCACTTCGGACCATTGTGTGTTTATGAAAAAATTTTCAAATGGTAAATTTATTATTGTTTTTCTTTATGTTGATGACATGTTAATCGTAGGTTAAGATGCTACCATGATTAACAAGTTAAAATTGGAGTTGAGCAAGTGTAGATGCGCCCGTGGGCCTCATGCTACAGTTCGGACTCCCTTTTTGTTTGTTGCGGTTCTTAATCTGAACCAAAGAGTCCAACTCTGGCAAATCGTTTTGAGAAAAAAACAGATTTTGAAAAGAAGTGCCAAACATGGACTGCTTTGCCAGATACAGAGTCGCCACCTAAATATTTTTTAATGGGGAAATTTAGGAAACCCTGACTCGGTACCAAAGGCCACGTGTCCGTCATTACCAAAGTTGTCTTGGCTCGGGAGCTTGGGTACGATCGGGGAAGGTCAGCTATGAGCACCCCCTTTCGCCCGGTCCGAAGACCGGCCTCTACTAATCATGATATCCGATTTTGAAAACATTATGTGTTCTTGTTCCGGTTATTAGCCTAGATTTACTATGTTATGCGCACAGCAAACAAGTATAGATTAGATTGCCTAATTTGGAAACAAGCATTGCATATCCATTTGTTTTGAAAATGCCTTGGAATTTGCTACTCGCAAGTAGGCTAAAACACGGATTTCAACGAGTTTTTCCAACTCAAACAATCCAACCTTCACCCACAGGCAATCAGGCAGTTTATCTCATATAAGCATTTAGCCACATGGTAATCATGCTGTCATGTTAACATTCACACGCATGCGAGATGCTAAAGCATAAATACTTACATTGCACTCCATGCCAAAACAATAAACTAGTTAGCAAATATGCATGTCCTAGTTCATGTTAAGTGGCTAATGCAACACATGCAAGGATGCAGTTAGAGTAGGCTCGGCTAACCCTAAAATGGCATGTGAAATGCTACAATTATCACGTACTCAATTTGGAATTGAAAATACAATGCAGTTTGTATGATGTACCGAGCCTGGTGCATGCAAGACAAATGCATGGATGCACGCATGCATAGCATAAGGTATGCTAATTTAGACGTGCCCTAATCTACCATCATAAGCAGGTAAATAAAAGGGAAGAAAGAAATGAGGATTGGAAGACATGCACACACACGCACCCACACTTATTATAGATTTGCCCTCGCTCGGAGGAACTAAAAAGAATAATACAAATTAATTAACTATGCAAGCTAATTAAATATTACAAATTGCCTAATTAGTTAACAACTAACTAAACTAGAAAAAACAGTAAACCGCCTCGGGAGGAGAGCCTGATGCAACGCATGCTCGGGTCCTGCTCGGAATTGCACTGCCATGCATAGTCTGCCTCTGTTTTCCCTGCTCTGCCCCTGCAAAGACTGCCAAAGCCTCAGGGATGCCTCTCTGGACATTGGGGGACACCACCGGTTGAGTAGAATAGCCACCGGTAGCTAGATATGGCCATCGGCTGGAAATGAGGTGTAGACACCCCATTTTTGACCGACCTTAAGACTCAGACATCACCGATTGAGCGCTCGGTGATGTTGCATATTGTGCTCGTTCAGAAGTCTCAGAGTTGCGGCCGTGAGCCCTGCCTCCGGACTTCCGAACCCTCTTCTGTACCTTGCCTCGATTTGCGAACCAGACTCGGTTTTCTCTGTTTCTTTTCCTGAGGGGAGGGAGAGGTCCTGTAGACCATCTCTCAGTAGCCGTGGGCTACATTTCATGGCCGTAGGCCATTTTGCCCATTTTGGAGCCCGGTCCCCGATTTTCGGAGCCGTCAGGCCGTGTGCCTCGGTTCGGGACCGCCTAACCATCTCCGACTGCTCTGGTTTTTGGCATGCATCTTATTTACTCCCCTTTGAGGGACACTGAGGCCTGAGAAACCCACTTCGTGGTCGAATGCTACTTTCAGTGCTTAACAGCCTATTTTCGGGACCCCGAACTGCGTGTTTTGGCCCCTGAGCGTTCGTTTTGCATCGGTTTTCGTTCATTTTTGGCAGGTACCTCTGTTTTATCACCAGGAAGGTCATTGAAGGGTGGGAGGCTAGCAATTGTCTCAGCAACCAGTTATATTCCTCCGGCGCCCTCCGACGCCCGTTTTTCTCACTTCCGAGCCAATGTTGACCACCCTAGGGCCTTTTTCTTCAACTCCAAACCCCATATTTGTGTTGTACACACTTGGGAGGACCCTAATATCATATGGCCGACCAGTAATTCAGATTGAACCTTTTGAACCCCTCCTAAAAGTGGCCTATTCTCTCTCCTATTTTAGAGTTGCCAATTTTGAACCACAGGGTTGTGATGAGGAGACCTGGGAGGACACCTTTCTCTGGTGGCCGGCCAGAAAATCTTCTTGAGCCTTTTGACCCTTGGCCGGCCGGCCATAGCGGGTGGCCGGCCGGCCACCTGCAACAAAAATAGCAGGCCGGCCATGATCCTTGGGATGTGTGCCTTGCAGCTGTATAGCTTTTTCCCCCAAAATATCTGATTTCGGGGGACTTTGGTAGAAGAGGAAAACTTAATCCCTTTTTACTACACTTTTTTCCCTCCATTGCCCCACCTTTTGGCATACATAACAGCAGCTCAAGCTTGGTTTAGAGGGTTGAAAAACTTGCTTTGAGGACATAGATACATATCTCTCCATTTCTCTCAAAAATCCCTAAGCTTGGTACCATTTCTTCATCACTACCAAGCACCACCATCACCACTCCATTTCCAGCAGGAAGGAGGGGTTTTTCAGAGGCTTAGAAGCAACATTCCTTGGTCCAAGAGGTAGCAAAGAAGTGATCTTCAAGGGTAAGGCCATTCTCCCTCTTTTGTAGCACTTTTTTGCACCATTCTTCTAGCATATTTTCTTACTGTTTTAGGCTCCGACCCTAACTGAAAGGGTCATTTTTTTGAGCCATTCTTCATGTTTTTTTAAGGGCTCAATCCTGTTTGAGCCCCCCATTTGGTACTTGCTTCAATACCTCTTTGTATGCCATAATCTTGCATGATATTTCTAGCGTATGTGTGATCTGTTTTCGAGCATGACATAAACTGTAAGTTGGCTTATTTTGAGCCCCTCTAAAACATTGTAGAAGGGATCAACACTTTTGGGGGCCTCCATGTTGTACTTACCATTATACCCCTCTTTGGCCCCCATTTTTGCATGCTTTGTTGGCTTGTCTTGCTTCTGTTTTTAGGCCATCATCAGAACTGAAAATGGCCATATTTTGACCTTCTTGGCATATCTCATTAAGGGTCTTTGGATTTTTGGTGAATTCTTTGTATACCTCATGTTATAGCCTCTTGTTGGCCTTAATCTTGCATTGCATTTTGAGCATGTTCGCATACTGATTTGAGGCTTGTCATCTACTGTAAATGTTCATATTTTTAGTCCCTCTTCAGTGTTGTAGAAGGGTATTTTTCCATTTGGGCTTTACATCTATCACTTGCTTCATGACCTCCCTTGCGGAGCCATTTTTGTATGCCATCTTAGCCCTACTTGTGATTGCTGTTTGGCCTTGTTTTGTACTGTAAAAATGTGAGTTTTGGGGCTTCCTTTCTTCTGCCTTTTCATGTCATGTATCAATTATGCATGTATGGTATAGCTGTAGGCCATTTTATGCATTGAAATCCATGTTTCGGGATCTTTTCATACATTGGGTATTATTTCGCCTCGTTTCGGGGCTGTTTTGCCCCTCATTTTTCCACTGATTTTTGCATGTTTGCATATCATATTCCATGTCTTTGCTATGTCTCGTTAGAGTGGCATTTCGGTGCCTGAGGGTCCGTTCTCGGTTCGCACTTCGAAGTATCTTGTTTTCATCTGATGGCCTCCTATGTGAGTGTGGCTGAGGCTCTCTCATGTTGGTGTAAGCCCATTATTGCATTACGTATGCCATTTCATCCATAGCATTGTGTATGCTCGGTTGTGTATTATCTCGTGCAGCGTGTATGCCATTCCATAACATTGTGTATGTTAGGGTTGCATATTAGCTACATTTCATGCATATCATGCATATTGCATCGTGTTCGGGATAGGAGTTAGCCCGGGCACGGGAAATGAGGTACGTTCCGTACTCCGAGTGACGGAACGTGTCTCAATTCCCAAGTCACCGACACTCCGGATTATCCATGATGGAGTTAGGTTTTGTTGTAGTGTTCATATGCATTCATTCTATATTGAGTTGTGCAATTCGGCTCCTCGGCCATCATGCATCGATATGCGTGATTGGTGGCACGAGGATCGAGGCATGCATACATTTGTGAAAATACATTGATATGCCCATTTCCTGCTCTCTGTTGCAGCATATCAAGAATCAGCAGTCTTCCGAGGCTTGGCGCGCTTTTCAAAAAATAATTGCAAAACAGAGGCTAATCGGGGCATCGCCGTGGATTTCCGCGCAAAGCAGCCCGAACATGCATCATTCCATCATCCGGAGCAGAATCAAGGCAGTCCCTGGCTTGCATGCCAGTTTTTATTATTTTCTTAGTTAATTTGTAAATTAATTAGGAATTTGTACATTATTTGGACTGTAATATTTGGACTGTACTATTCTTTCATTTGGGACTGTATTATTTATTCGGACCCTCTGCGCGAGGGCGTGATTGTAATAAGTGTGGGTGAGTATGATGTATGTCTTCCAACCCCACGTCTTTCTTTCCTTTTATTTACCCGCTTATGATGGTTAGATATAGGGCATATTTCAATTAGCATACAATATGATAGCATGTTTGCATTCATTCATCTGTTTTGCATGCACCGGGCTCAGCGCACCATACTAACTGCATTGTACTTCAATTACAAGATGAATACATGTTAGCTGTAGCATTCCATATGCCATGTTTAGAATAGCCGAGCCTGCTATAGTTGTATTCTGCATGTGTTGCATTAGGCATTTCAGCATATTTAGGATCATGCATGATTTCTAATGAGCTTCTGTTTTGGCTGTGAGTACTCGGTGAGTTTTATGCTTTAGCATCCTTGCATGCGTGTGAGTGTTGCATGAATAGCATGCTTACCATGAGGCTAGGTGCTTATGTGATATAACTGCCTTGAATGCCTGTGGGTGGAGGTTGAGTTACTTGGAGTGGAACAAATGATTGACTGTTTGTTTTAAGCCCACTAGATAGTGGCAAAATCATGTTTTTCTAAGCCCACCCGAGGGTGGCAAATTCGCGTCTTAGCCTACCTGCGGGTAGCACCATCAAACCATTTTCAAACAAACAAAGATGAAATGTTTTGTTCCAATTCAGGCGACTCAATCTATACTTGTATGCTGTGCGCATCACATAGTAAATCTAGGCTAATAACCGGAATAAGAACACACAATGTTTTCAAAAATAGATATCATGGTTAGTAGAGGCCGGTCCTTGACCGGGCGAGCGGGGGTGCTCACGAAGTGACCTTCCCCAATCGTACCCAAGTTCCCGAGCCGAGGCAACTTTGGTGATGACGGACACGTGGCCTTTGGCACCGAGTCAGGGTTTCCTAAATTTCCCATTTAAAAAACATTTAGGTGGCGACTCTGTATCTGGCGAAGCAGTCCATGTTTGGCACTTCTTTCAAAAAATCTGTTTTCAAAACGATTTGCCGAATTTAGACTCTTTGGTTCAAGATTGAGAACCGTGACATTTGAGTCCTTCGAACTGTAGTGACCCAATATCGAACCAGAACGGGAGGGACTTGCACTCCTTTCCCCGAGATGCGTTCGGGGATGTCTACAGTTTCTGGCGACTCTGCTGGGGATTTAGAGAACTTGACTCGAACTCATGATATCTGGTCTTGACTACACTTGTGTGTTTCTTTGCATTGCATTTGCATTGGTGCGCCTAGGACATCGTGTTTGCCATATGCCATTCCCGAACGATTTGCCGGAGGCTTGTCTTGTCAAGGCATGTCCATAAGGCTGATCGGTTCTGGTCTGACAGCATGGGAACACAAACCCCGGTTTTACCGGGGCACCCTTTTTGACCATTCGACCTAGTGCATATTCGGATCCATAGTGACCATTCCAAACTAAGACAGGTGCCTACCCGTTTATAGGTTGTTTGAAACCGCTGTGTGCATAGTAAAACCCTAGCTCCTGACAAAATAGGACAGGGAAACCCTTCCCCAACATAGGGTTGTTTTGGCTCTCACTTATCTGCTATGTGCTTGCTAGAGTGTGTCTCTACAAAAATGCATGTATCAGTTTGTGAGTTTGGGCATCAGGCCTGCGGGCATCAGTCAGTATCTGAGAATCAGTTGTCTGCGGATATCGGATTCAGTTTTGGGGAACAGTGATACAGGAACAGTAATCAGTGATTGAGGACAGTGTATTTTCAGCTTATCAACTGTGTGTTGTATGCCCGACTGTGTGTTGTGTGTATTTAATTTAAGCTGTTATGCTGCCCGTTTAACTGGTTATTTATTTCCTTTTCGCTTTATTATCTTTTGCTAGGGGGCAGTTTTTAGCACAATTGCTTCCGAACCAGTAGATACTCCCCAAGCACTTTGGACACGAGGTCGCCGACTCAATCGATCCGAGGATCTGGTTGACAGACATCCAGTGTTCCACTCTCTACCCCCAATTATCAGAAGAAGGCCGAGGAGGCGCAGTGTGTCAGAACAGAGATTACCGGGATAGAGGGCTACTTTGACAGTAAACAGTCAGGTTGAGATTTCTGTGTCTGCCATAGAGATACATTTACCGGTCATTCAGATGGAACAGCAGAATACATCAGGGATGGAGGCGATGATGCGCCAAATGCACGAGAGCATGAAACAGATGCAGAAGGATGCCATCCACCAAGCTGAATTTTCTAAACAACAAGCCGCAATCATGGCCCAGCAGGCCGAGCTGATTACTAGGTGCAACAGCAGAATGCAGCGTCTGCTTCACATCAGGCCCCTCCTCCACCAGCGGCTCCACTAGCCGAGCAGGCACCTACTGGTCAGAATACCCTGCCAAATCCTCAGAATACCCTTCCGAACACCCAGAACACCCTACCCAATGTCCAGAATATCCAAGAGGACACCAACCTTCCAACGGGGCTGGCTCCGCCCCCGCTTCTGCCTCAACTGTCCAAAAATCTTACACCCAACCACCCGGACTCTCCATTCGAGTTCGAGGTAGATCATACAGCTCTAA
>JAPPVO010000988.1:0-12926 GCA_030407325.1 Camellia japonica | reverse complement strand
GCGAGTAATAAACTGCGCAAAATTGTGCGATGCGCAAAAGGGCACGAGTGATAAACTACGCACAACAGTGCGATGCGCAAAACGGCGTAAGTGATAAACTGCGCAAAACCGTGCGATGCGCAAAACGGCACGAGTGATAAACTGCGCAAAACAGTGCGAGTGTTAAACTGTGCAAAACGGTGCGATGCACAAAACGGCGCGAGTGATAAACTGTGCAAAATCGTGCGATGCACAAAACCGCGTGAGTGATAAACTGCGCAAAACAGTGCGATGCGCAAAACCGCGCGAGTGATAATCTGTCGAAAACAGTGCGATGCACAAAACGGCGCGAGTGATAAACTGCGCAAAACGGTGCGATGCGCAAAATGGCGCGAGTGATAAACTGCGCAAAACGATGCGATGCGCAAAACGGCGGGAGTGATAAAATGTGCAAAACAGTGCGATGCGCAAAATGGCGCGAGTGATAAACTGCGCAAAACAGTGCGATGAGCAAAATAGCGCTAGTTATAAACTGCGCAACACCGTGCGATGAGCAAAACGGCGCGAGTGATAAACTGCGCAAAACTGTGCGATGGGCAAGACGGCGCGAGTGATAAACTGCACAAAACAGTGCGATGCAAAAGGCGCGCTAGTGATAATCTTCCGAAAACAGTGCGATGCGCAAAACGGCGTGAGTGATAATCTGCGTAGAACAGTGCCACACGCAAAATAGGGCGACTGATAAACTACGCAAAAGAGTGCCATGCGCAAAATAGCGCCAGTGATAAACTCTGCAAAACAATGCGATGCGCAAAACGGCGCGAGTGGTAAACTGCGCAAAACAGTGTGATGCGCAAAACGGCGCGAGTCATAAACTGCGCAAAATCGTGCGATGCGCAAAAGGGCACCAGTGATAAACTTCGCAAAACAGTGCGATGCGCAAAACGGCGCGAGTGATAAACTGCGCAAAACGGCACGAGTGATAAACTGCGCAAAACAATGCGATGCGCCAAAAGGCGCGAGTGTTAAACTGCGCAAAACAGTGCGATGCGCAAAACGGCGCGAGTCATAAACTGCGCAAAATCGTGCGATGCGCAAAAGGGCACCAGTGATAAACTGCGCAAAACAGTGCGATGCGCAAAACGGCGTGAGTGATAAACTGCGCAAAACCGTGCGATGCGCAAAACCGCGTGAGTGTTAAACTGTGCAAAACGGTGCGATGCGCAAAACGGCGCGAGTGATAAACTGCGCAAAACCGTGCGATGCGCAAAACCGCGTGAGTGATAAACTGCGCAAAACAGTGCGATGCGCCAAAAGGCGCGAGTGTTAAACTGCGCAAAACAGTGCGATGCGCAAAACGGCGGGAGTGATAAACTGCGCAAAATAGTGCGATGCGCAAAACAGCGCCAGTGTTAAACTGCGCAAAACGGTGCGATGTGCAAAAGGGCGCGATTGATAATCTGCGCAAAACAGTGCGATGCGCAAAACGGCGCGAGTGATAAACTGCGCAAAATCGTGGGATGCGCAAAATGGCGCGAGTGATAAACTGCGCAAAACAGTGCGATGCGCAAAACGGCGCGAGTGATAAACTGCGCAAAACCGTGCGATGCGCAAAACCGCGCGAGTGTTAAACTGTGCAAAACGGTGCGATGCGCAAAACGGCGCGAGTGATAAACTGTGCAAAACGGTGCGATGCGCAAAACGGCGCGAGTGATAAACTGCGCAAAATCGTGGGATGCGTAAAACTGCGCGAGTGTTAAACTGTGCAAAACAGTGCGATGCGCAAAACGGCGCGAGTGATAAACTGCGCAAAATCGTGGGATGCGCAAAATGGCGCGAGTGATAAACTGCGCAAAACAGTGCGATGCGCAAAACGGCGCGAGTCATAAACTGCGCAAAATCGTGCGATGCGCAAAAGGGCACCAGTGATAAACTGCGCAAAACAGTGCGATGCGCAAAACGGCGTGAGTGATAAACTGCGCAAAACCGTGCGATGCGCAAAACGGCACGAGTGATAAACTGCGCAAAACAGTGCGATGCGCAAAACCGCGCGAGTGTTAAACTGTGCAAAACGGTGCGATGCGCAAAACGGCGCGAGTGATAAACTGCGCAAAACCGTGCGATGCGCAAAACGGCGCGAGTAATAAACTGCGCAAAACGGCACGAGTGATAAACTTCGCAAAACCGTGCGATGTGCAAAATGGCGCGAGTGTTCAACTGCGCAAAACAGTGCGATGCGCAAAACGGCGGGAGTAATAAATTGCGTAAAACCGTGCGATGCGCAAAACGGCGCAAAATAGTGTGATAAACTGCGCAAAACGGCGCGAGTGATAAACTGCCCAAAACGGTGTGTTGCGTAAAATGGTGCGAGTGATAAACCGCGCAAAACAGTGCGATGTGCAAAAGCTCGTGAGTGATAATCTGTCGAAAACAGTCCGATGCGCAAAACGGCGGGAGTGATAAACTGTGGAAAGCAGTGCGTTGCGCAAAATAGTGCGATGCGCCGAAAGGCGCGAGTGTTAAACTGCGCAAAACAGTGCGATGTACAAAACGACACGAGTGACAAACAGAGCAAAATAGTGCGATGCACAAAACGGCGCGATGTTAAACTGTGCAAAGCGGTACGATACGCAAAACGACTTCAGTGATAAACTGCGCAAAACTGTGTGATGCGCAAAACGGCGCAAGTGATAAACTGCGCAAAACGGTGCGATGCACAAAACGGCGCGAGTGATAAACTTCGCAAAACCATGCGATGCGCCAAACCGCATGAGTGATAAACTACGCAAAACAGTGCGATGCGCCAAACGGCGGGAGTGTTAAACTGCGCAAAACAGTGCGATACGCAAAACAGCGCCCGTGTTAAACTGCGCAAAACGGTGCGATGTGCAAAATGGCGCGAGTTATAATCTGCGCAAAACAGTACGATGCGCAAAACGGCGCGAGTGATAAACTGCGCAAAATCGTGGGATGCGCAAAATGGCGCGAGTGATAAACTGCGCAAAACGGCGCGAGTAATAAACTGCGCAAAATCGTGCGATGCGCAAAAGGGCACGAGTGATAAACTGCGCACAACAGTGCGATGCGCAAAACGGCGTAAGTGATAAACTGCGCAAAACCGTGCGATGCGCAAAACGGCACGAGTGATAAACTGCGCAAAACAGTGCGAGTGTTAAACTGTGCAAAACGGTGCGATGCGCAAAACGGCGCGAGTGATAAACTGCGCAAAATCGTGCGATGCGCAAAACCGCGTGAGTGATAAACTGCGCAAAACAGTGCGATGCGCAAAACCGCGCGAGTGATAATCTGCCGAAAACAGTGCGATGCGCAAAACGGCGCGAGTGATAAACTGTGCAAAACAGTGCGATGCGCAAAAGCGCGCGAGTGATAATCTGCCGAAAACAGACCGATGCGCAGAACGGCGCGAGTGATAAACTGCGTAAAACGGTGCGATGCGCAAAACGGCGCGAGTGATAAACTACGCAAAACAGGGTGATGCGCCAAAAGGCGCGAGTGTTAAACTGCGCAAAACAGTGCGATGCACAAAACGACGCGAGTGATAAATTGCGCAAAATGGTGCGATGTTAAACTGTGCAAAACGGTGCGATGCGCAAAATGGCTTCAGTGATAAACTGCGCAAAACGGTGCGATGCGCAAAATGGCTTCAGTGATAAACTGCGCAAAACTGTTCGATGCGCAAAACGGCGGGAGTGATAAACTGCGCAAAACGGTGCGATGCGCAAAACGACGGGAGTGATAAACTGCGCAAAACGATGGGATGCGCAAAACGGCGGGAGTGATAAACTGTGCAAAACCGTGCGATGCGCAAAATGGCGCGAGTGATAAACTGTGCAAAACAGTGCGATGAGCAAAATAGCGCGAGTGTTAATCTGCCGAAAATAGTGTGATGCGCCAAAAGGCGCGAGTGTTAAACTGCGCAAAGTAGTGCGATGCACAAAACGGCGCGATGTTAAACTGTGCAAAACAGTGCGATGCGCAAAACGGCTTCAGTGATAAATTGCGCAAAACTGTGCGATGCGCAAAACGGCGCGAGTGATAAACTGCGCAAAACGGTGCGATGCGCAACACGGCGCGAGTGATAAACTGCGCAAAACCGTGCGATGCGCAAAACGGCGCGAGTGAAAAACTGCGCAAAACAGTGCGATGCGCCAAAAGGCGCGAGTGTTAAACTACGCAAAACAGTGCGATCCGCAAAACGGCGCGAGTGTTAAACTGTGCAAAACGGTGCGATGCGAAAAACGGCTTGAGTGATAAACTGCGCAAAACTGTGCGATGCGTAAAATGGCGCGAGTGATAAACTGCGGAAAACCGTGCGATGCGCAAAATGGCGCGAGGGGTAAACTGCGCAAAACCGTGCGATGCGCAAAACGGCGCGAGCGATAAACTACGCAAAACCGTTCGATGCGCAAAACGGCGAGAGTGATAAACAGCGCAAAACCGTGCGATGCGCAAAATGCCGCAAGTGATAAACTGCGCAAAACAGTGCGATGCGCAAAAGCGCGCGAGTGATAATCTGTCGAAAACAGTCCGATGCGTAAAACGGCGCGAGTGATAAACTGCGTAAAACAGTGCGATGCGCAAAACGACGCGAGTGAAAACTGCGCAAAATAGTGCAATGTGCCAAAAGGCGCGAGTGTTAAACTACGCAAAACAGTGCGATGCGCAAAACGACGCGAGTGATAAACTGCGCAAAACAGTGCGATGCACAAAACGGCGCGAGTGTTAAACTGTGCAAAACGGTGCGATGTGAAAAACGGCTTGAGTGATAAACTGCGGAAAACCGTGCGATGCGCAAAATGGCGCGAGGGATAAACTGCGCAAAACCGTGCGATGCGCAAAACGGCGCGAGCGATAAACTGCGCAAAACCGTTCGATGCGCAAAACGGCACGAGTGATAAACTGCGCAAAACCGTGCGATGTGCAAAACGGCGCGAGTGATAAACAGCGGAAAACCGTGCGATGCGCAAAACGGCGCGAGTGTTCAACTGCGCAAAACAGTGCGATCCGCAAAACGGCGGGAGTGATAAACTGCGCAAAACAGTGCGATGCGCAAAACGGCGCAAAATAGTGTGATAAACTGCGCAAAACGGCGCGAGTGATAACTGCGCAAAACGGTGCGTTGCGCAAAATGGCGCGAGTGATAAACTGCGCAAAATAGTGCAATGCGCAAAAGCACGCGAGTGATAATCTGCCGAAAATAGTCTGATGCGCAAATCGGCGCGAGTGATAGACTGCAGAAAGCAGTGCGATGCGCAAAACGGCGCGAGTGACAAACTGCGCAAAATAATGCGATGCGCCAAAAGGCGCGAGTGTTAAACTTCGCAAAACAGTGCGATGCGCAAAACGACGCGAGTGACAAACTGCTCAAAACAGTGCGATGCACAAAATGGCACGATGTTAAACAGTGCAAAACGGTGCGACGCGCAAAACGGCTTCAGTGATAAACTGCGCAAAACTGTGCGATGCGCAAAACGGCGCGAGGGACAAATTGCGCAAAATGGTGCGATGCGCAAGACGGCACGAGTGATAAACTGTGCAAAACCGTGCGTTGCGCAAAACGGTGCGAGTGATAAACTGCGCAAAACCCTTCGATACGCAAAACGGCGGGAGTGATAAACTGCGCAAAACCGTGCGATGCGCAAAACGGCGCGAGTGATAAACTGCGCAAAACCGTGCGATGCACAGAACGGCACGAGTGTTAAACTGCGCAAAACACTGCGATGCGCAAAATGGCGGGAGTGATAAACTGCGCAAAACAGTGCGATGCGCAAAACGGCGCGAGGGGTAAACTGCGTAAAACCGTGCGATGCGCAAAACGGTGCGAGCGATAAACTGCGCAAAACCGTTCGATGCGCAAAACGGCGAGAGTGATAAACTGCGCAAAACCGTGCGATGCGCAAAATGCCGCGAGTGATGAACTGCGCAAAACAGTGCGATGCGCAAAAGCGCGCGAGTGACAATCTGCCGAAAACAGTCCGATGCGCAAAACGGCGCGAGTGATAAACTACGTAAAACAGTGCGATGTGCAAAACGGCGCGAGTGAAAACTGCGCAAAACAGTGCGATGCACCAAAAGGCGCGAGTGTTAAACTACGCAAAACAGTGCGATGCGCAAAACGACGCGAGTGATAAACTGCGCAAAACAGTGCGATGCCCAAAACGGCGCGAGTGTTAAACTGTGCGAAACGATGCGATGTGAAAAACGGCTTGAGTGATAAACTACGGAAAACCGTGCGATGCGCAAAATAACGCGAGGGATAAACTGTGCAAAACCGTGCGATGCGCAAAACGGCGCGAGCGATAAACTGCGCAAAACCGTTCGATGCGCAAAACGGCACGAGTGTTCAACTGCATAAAACAGTGCGATCCACAAAAAGGCGGGAGTTATAAACTACGCAAAACAGTGCGATGCGCAAAACGGCGCAAAATAGTGTGATAAACTGCGCAAAACGGCGCGAGTGATAAACTGCGCAAAACGGTGCGTTGCGCAAAATGGCGCGAGTGATAAACTGCGCAAAACAGTGCAATGCGCAAAAGCACGCGAGTGATAATCTGCCGAAAACAGTCCGATGCGCAAAACGGCGCGAGTGATAGACTGCGGAAAGCAGTGCGATGCGCAAAACGGCGCGAGTGACAAACTGCGCAAAACAATGCGATGCGCCAAAAGGCGCGAGTGTTAAACTGCGCAAAACAGTGCGATGCGCAAAACGACGCGAGTGACAAACTGCGCAAAACAGTGCGATGCACAAAACGGCACGATGTTAAACCGTGCAAAACGGTGCGACGCGCAAAACGGCTTCAGTGATAAACTGCGCAAAACTGTGCGATACGCAAAACGGCGCGAGTGATAAACTGTGCAAAAACCCTTCGATGCGCAAAACGACGGGAGTGATAAACTGCGCAAAACCGTGCGATGCGCAAAACGGCGCGAGTGATAAACTGCGCAAAACCGTGCGATGCGCAGAACGGCACGAGTGTTAAACTGCGCAAAACACTGCGATGCGCAAAACAGCGGGAGTGATAAACTGCGCAAAACAGTGCGATGCGCAAAACGGCGCGAGTGATAAACTGCGCAAAACAGTGCGATGAGCAAAATAGCGCGAGTTATAAACTGCGCAACACCGTGCGATGCGCAAAACGGCGCGAGTGATAAACTGCGCGAAACAGTGCGATGCGCAAAACAGCGCGAGTGATAAACTGCGGGAAACAGTGCGATGCGCAAAACGACGCGAGTGATGAATTGTGCGAAATGGTGCGATGCGCAAAACGGCGCGAGTGTTAAACTGCGCAAAACGGTGCGATGCGCAAAACGGCGCGAGTGATAAACTGCGCAAAACCGTTCGATGTGAAAAACGGCGCGAATGATAAATTGTGCAAAACCGTGCGATGCCCAAAACGGCGCGAGTGATAAACTGCGCAAAACCGTGCGATGCGCAAAACGGCGCGAGTGTTAAACTGCGCAAAACACTGCGATGCGCAAAACGGCGGGAGTGATAAACTGCGCAAAACAGTGCGATGCGCAAAACGGCGCGAGTGATAAACTGCGCAAAACAGTGCGTTGAGCAAAATAGCGCGAGTTATAAACTGCGCAACACCGTGCGATGCGCAAAACGGCGCGAGTGATAAACTGCGCGAAACAGTGCGATGCGCAAAACGACGCGAGTGATGAACTGTGCGAAACGGTGCGATGCGCAAAACGGCGCGAGTGTTAAACTGCGCCAAACGGTGCGATGCGCAAAACGGCGTGAGTGATAAACTGCGCAAAACGGCGCGAGTGACGAAAATCCCTCTTCGTACTGCCAGGTGAGGGAGGGTGCGATGGATGCATCCAAAATAGCTGATGATAGGCCCGCAGCCGTTTCATCTCCAATCATGGACACCGAGCAGTCATGCCCCAAGCACAACTGGTCGATCAAAGGATCTGAAAGTAGACATGCCAGTGCTACCCCTATTTCGAACTCTGTGTCGGCAGACTCTGATTCTTTGCTATGCTTGTCCCCAATTGTCGGGTCTGTCTGCTCTTCAGCAACATCATCCCCGAGTAACTGTAGGTCAAAGAAAATTTCGAACCCCGGTACACGCTTCTTCTCTGCGTTCCACCACAGCTCCAGAAAGCCACAGAATGGGAAGTCTTCCCCTTCCCGGACGAAGCGTCCGTTTAGGGTACCCTGGATGGGCCGATGCATCAATTCAAAAGGTTTCCCCATCTGTTTTGCTTTGGCTCTTCCAGCCATCTCTTTTCCTTTTCTTACCCAATCTTCCTTGGTGGGCAGATAACCCAAGCCGAAGGTATGGGGGTTGTGCGGCACTTCGGCCAATGTTGCGATGCCCTTACGGCCGCTCTTTCCTAATCCCATCCCGGGGATGTATTGGAGCTTGTTCATGAGATACACTGCTTGAGCACTAACATATATCCCTTCATTAGCGGCCATGATATTCTGTACGACCTGAGCCTCAGCCAAGGTAAAACCTGATATAAACACGTCCTCCATGCCATGCTCGATTTCCAGAACGGGCGTGGATACCTTGGGTGGTGGGTGGATGGACGAATTCCCAAAGACAATGGCTACTCCCTTTCCATAGGGGTATTTCACCATTTGATGCAAAGTAGATGACACTGCCTTCACTTGATGCAGCCACGGCCGCCCTAAAAGCAAGTTGAAAGTTGCGGGAACTTCTAGGACATGGAAATCTATCTCGTGTTGCCCTGGCCCAACCTTCGTCTGAACTTTAACTGTCCCCATTACTTCCCTACTCGTATTGTCGTACGCCCGGATGACCTGGGCTGTTGGTATGAAATCCGCGGTTTTCAAACCAATTGCATATGCCGTCCTTGCCGGGCAGACGTTGATGGCGGACCCGGTATCAACAAGCACCACCGGTATCCACTTATCTCTACATTCCACAGAAATGTAGAGGGGTTTATTGTGATCCGTGCCCTCGGGCGGGAGTTCTTTACTTGAGAAGGATAAAGTCGGGGAACCTCCTCCCGGGAAAACTAGCCCAACCAGCTGCTCTGGTGTAGTCTCTATAGAGAGCTTGGCTTTATCCATGGCTGTCAAGACAACTTGCCTATGTACTCGTGAGGCCATGAGCAGTCCCCAGATGGAGATGTCTGCTTGTATCTTTTTCAGCTGTTTGAGTACAGCTTCTTCCTCAAGTTGCTTCTCCCTTTGCTTTTCGGCTTCCCTATCCTTCCCTAAGGTCTCTGGCTGATCTAAGTGTGGGGGTTTGAAGTACCGCCCACTCCGCGTCATGTGGTCGACCTCTCCAAGGTACCAGGTGTTATCGGGTTGGTTACTCTCCCAATCCTCGTCCGTGTGGGCAAGACATAAGTCTTCGTCTTCCCACCACATGCCATCAGCGGCCGACATACACCTGTCCGGCCCTGCTATGATTGTTTCTGCATTTGCAGCACCTCCCATCCGCGTGTTCGCAACATTCTCGGTTCCTGCGCCCACAGCAGTTTTAACTCCCACATGGGCCTTTGCTTTCCTGATTCTCTCGGAATCCTCAAAACTTGCCTGTTCTGACATAACTGACTGTTCAATAGCTTCTGCACTCAAAATACTCCAGTCTCGGGCGAAATTCTTAACACCGGCGCTCTCCGGCGGTACACCTTGCTCTTCGACCTTCCCGGCCATTACTGATATTCTCGACCCCGCTGAGTCCTGTCCTGACTGAAATTCTTCTATCACATCAAGTTGATCGTCCAACCACCCAGTAACTTCTGCTGAATCCTCATAATTGAACCATGCAACTGCCGCGTCCTCTGGGCATAGATCACGGTAAAATTGGAGCTCGGCCAGATCTTCCCCTACAGCTGTTATATCATCTGCCCCCTGTCCCAGACCATCTCCTTGAATTGCACATAGTTCTCCTCCTGCTGGGAGACCCACAACCGGCACATCCTGGCCTATCGACAAAATGTAGTCACTCGGACTATACGTTTTCTCAACACAAATTCCAGATCCCACAGACTCCGGTTCAACAACTCGTTTTTCCTTTGGGGTCTCCTCTCTCCTGTTCTTGGCGGTCACCACCACTGGCTTGGGTTGGGTCATGGAGATATCCATCATGCACAAATCAGTGCAGTCGGGAAGAAACACCTCCGGCTTAGGCAAGTGGGTAGGTGTGATATAAATACTAGGGTCGTAGGACACGGCCCCAGTATGGATGAAATTGAGTCTTTTGGGTGGTGGAGCTTGGTTATGTGTGGGGAGAGGGTTTGTGGTAACATTGGGTTTCTCGGGAGGGAGAATTACCCCGTTATCAATGAGGTCTTGAATTTCATGGCGTAACCGATAACACTGGTCGGTGTCGTGACCATGCTGCTGGTGAAACGCACAATATTTGGCTGGGTTATGGGTAGGAGGGAGTTTTTCCGGTAAGGGCCGCGGCTCTAGGGGCTTCAAGTGCCCTTTCTTGATCAAAACCCCCAGAGCTTTGGATAGGGGCATATGTAGTGGGGCGAAGGCTCTGATGTTTCTGGGTGGGTATTTGGTGGTTTGCGGGTTACTTCCGGACGCACCGGAGAATGGTGCAGCTGCTGTATTTCTTGGAGGGGGGTTGGCGGTGACCATGCTTACTTCGGTGGCTCTCGTAGTAGTAGTGCCACTCGGGCCTGCATTGCTACCACGATTGAAAGTTCGTCGGGGTTGCTCTCGGTCATTATCAATCAAGCCTTGCTTCAAGGCATCTTCGATCTGCACTCCCATTTCATGTAGATCAGAAAAAGTAGGAAAGGGGAGTACTATCATCTTTCGCATCAACTTCGGCTGAAGATTGCGCACAATCATCCGAATCTGGTCTTTGTCCGTAGGCCTCAAGGTCATCATTGAAGCCTTGGCCCTCCACCTGGTTACAAACTCTGAAAAACTCTCCTTAGGCTCTTGCCTAGTCGTCTCGAGATCACGGGTCGTAATCTCAATCTGCGTATTATACAAATACTGTGCGATGAAGGCCTCAGCCATTTCGTCCCAATTCCTCTTGACGTCATCTTCCAGCTTGGCATACCATATGGCCGCCACACTCGACAGGGTCCGGCCAAACAAAGACAACTTCTGAAGCCTACTGAGGCCCATTGGCCTTAGAACATCTGAAAACAGTCTCAGGTGTACCATGGGGTCCCCGGACCCGCGTCAAATCGATCAATGTGGGGCATTTTGAATCTGTCGGGCAGTGTCACAGCTGCATCAGTGTATCCATCTTCGATGTCGGGGATAGTCTTAACCCCTTGAGATCTCTTGAACAACTTTTCAAGCTTGCTCAATTTTAGTGCGGTGGGATCAGTCTCGAACTCAAAGGGAGAGTCCGGCAGGTTGGTAGGTGTTTTTGATAGCTGAGGTTGGATTTGACGTACGGCTGGAGGTGGGGGTGGTCCCGTGGGCAGTTCTGTATCAGTCTGAATATTGGCTGTCTCCCCAACATTAGGAACTCCTGGTGGAGGAGGAGCTTGATGTGAAGCGGATGCCCCAGTTTGCTGCTCTAACCTGGGAATTGTCTCTGCCTGTTCCCTCACAACTGTGGCCTGTTGCCTAGCGAAATCTGCCTGACGGACGGCATCCTGCTGCATTGCTTTCATGCTTTCTTGAAGGTGGCGCACCATCTCCTCCAAACTAGCCATGCTATCCTGCTCTGGTTGGATTACTGGTATATATTCTCTCTCTGTTGGTGAAACAGAATCCTGATCCCTACTGAACACAGGTGGGGTAGATAAAGCCCTCTGAACTGACTGCTGTACTGATGCCCTCTGCCTGACTGACCTCCGTCTAGTAACCGGGGGTAGTGAATAGTACACTGGTTGTCCGTCTATCAGATCCTCAGATCGAAGGAGTCGACGACCTCTAATCCAGGGTGCTTGGGGGATATCTATCGGGTCAGAAGCAATTGTGCTCAACTACCTAATAAAAAGATAAATAAAGCGTATAAATAAACAGAAAATTGGACAGCATAACAGCATAAAATAAACAACACACGGTTGGGTAACACGTTGAACTCGATACACTGTTCCTCAAATACTGATTACTATTTCTGAATCATTGCCCCTAAGTCTGAATCTTGTACTCACAGATAACTGATTCCCCAAAATACTGTTACTGGTGCCCTCAGGCCTAATACCCAATTTTGCAAACTGACATGTGTGTTCCTGTAGAAATACATTCTGAAAGCACATAGCAGATAAAAGAGAGCCAATACACCCCTATGTTGGGGTAGGGTTTCCCTGTCCTATTTTGTCAGGAGCTAGGGTTTCACTACGCACACAGCGGTTTCAAACAACCTAACATCGGGTAAGCAACCTGTCCTAGTTTGGGATGGTCACTATGGATTCCGAATATGCACTAGGTCGATGTCGAAAAGGGTGCCCTGGTAAAACCAGGGTTTGTGTTCCATACTGGCAAGCCCGCAACCGTCAGCCTTATGGACATGCCTTGACAAGACAAGCCTCCGGCAAACCGCTCAGGAATAACAGATGGCCAACACGGTGTCCTAGGCGCACCAATGCACATGCAATGCAAAGAGACACATAAATGTAGTCAAAACAGGATATCACGAGTTCGAGTTAAGCTCTCTAAACTCCCCAGCGGAGTCGCCAGAAATTGTAGACGCGCCCGCGTGGGACTTCGCTACTACAGTTCAGACTCCCTTTTTGTTTGTTGCGGTTCTAAATCTGAACCAAAGAGTCCAAATCTGGCAAATCGTTTTGAGAAAATTTTTTTTTGAAAAGTAGTGCCAAACATGGACTGCTTTGCCAGATTACAGAGTCGCCACCTAAATATTTTTTAAAATGGGGAAATTTAGGAACCCTGACTCGGTGCCGAAGGCCACATGTCTGTCATCACCAAGTGGTCTTGGCTCGGGAGCTTGGGTACGATCGGGGAGGTCAGCTATGAGCACCCCCTTTCGCCCGGTCCGAAGACCGGCCTC
>JAPPVO010000987.1:0-23385 GCA_030407325.1 Camellia japonica | reverse complement strand
GAAGACCGAGCTTGAGGTCAGGGGTTCGAAACCCCGTATCCCATGTCCATCCCTTTTGTGATTTTCCTTTCTTTGTTTGTGTGTTTTGCATACGTGTCTCGTATATGTATATATATTTCTTTGCATATCTTGTCACAGAGTGGAGTGGCTCAGTGGTTGAGTACTCAGAGGCCAAGCTTGAGGTCAGGGGTTCGACACCTCGTATCTATGCATTTTGTGATTTTCTTTTCTTTTTGCGTGCTTTGCGTGCGTATGCTGACGTCAGCAAACGGAATATGCCTTCTCAGTAACGGCATCTCCCAACTGACGGTTGCAAACGGAATATTCTCCATCTATGTATATATCCGTATATGCTTGTGTATAGGTCCGTGTATGCCTGTGTCGTATATACCTGTATATATACTGTATATGTTATATGTCTGTGTCGTATATACCTGTATATACTGTATATGTGATATGTCTGTGTCGTATATACCTGTATATATACTTTATATGTTATATGTCTGTGTCATATATACCTGTATATATACTGTATATATCTGTGTATATGTCTGTATTCTGTCTGTAAATATCTGTGTACATTTTTATGTAAATATCTGTGTATTATCCTGCCAGTGTTTGCGATGAGTTCCTATGAGACCAACTGCGACGGTGGAAACTAGAGTTCGAATGGCGATGCCTAGAACGCAAAAGGTTCGGGATTTCCGAGACTAAAGCCTGGTTTAAATACCCAGGGGTGTATCCCCGGCTTGAAATCTGTATGGCAGCCCCATAGGTTGAGGTAGCTTATATACGCCTCAACTCTGGAAACTGAACCAACCTAGTCCGTCATCTCGTTGGAGAATAGGGAAAGTTGTGAATATAATCAGGAAGAAAAAGGCCATTTGTGACTTCTATATGTAGAGCTTACCTCTTGTCAAAAAAAAAAAAAAAAAAAAAAATCATTCATCATCCTCCTCTCGCGTAAGACGCGTTTGGAAAGCATTTTCCTCCTCTCGCGTAAGACGCGTTGGAAAGCACGATCCTCCTCTCGCGTAAGACGCGTTCGGAAAGCACATTCCTCCTCTCGCGTAAGACGCGTTTGGAAAGCACATTCCTCCTCTCGCGTAAGACGCGTTTGGAAAGCATCTCCTCCTCTCGCGTAAGACGCGTTTGGAAAGCATTTTCCTCCTCTCGCGTAAGACGCGTTGGAAAGCACGATCCTCCTCTCGCGTAAGACGCGTTCGGAAAGCACATTCCTCCTCTCGCGTAAGACGCGTTTGGAAAGCACATTCCTCCTCTCGCGTAAGACGCGTTTGGAAAGCATCTTCCTCCTCTCGCGTAAGACGCGTTTGGAAAGCACATTTCTCCTCTCGCGTAAGACGCGTTTGGAAAGCATCTTCCTCCTCTCGCGTAAGACGCGTTTGGAAGCACATTCCTCCTCTCGCGTAAGACGCGTTTGGAAAGCATCTTCCTCCTCTCGCGTAAGACGCGTTTGGAAAGTTCACATCCTCCTCTCGCGTAAGACGCGTTTGGAAAGCACATTCCTCCTCTCGCGTAAGACGCGTTTGGAAAGCATCTTCCTCCTCTCGCGTAAGACGCGTTTGGAAAGCACATTCCTCCTCTCGCGTAAGACGCGTTTGGAAAGCATCTTTCTCCTCTCGCGTAAGACGCGTTTGGAAAGCATCTTCCTCCTCTCGCGTAAGACGCGTTTGGAAAGCACGTTCCTCCTCTCGCGTAAGACGCGTTCGGAAAGCACATTCCTCCTCTCGCGTAAGACGCGTTTGGAAAGCATCTTCCTCCTCTTGTGTAAGACGCGTTTGGAAAGCACATTTCTCCTCTCGCGTAAGACGCGTTTGGAAAGCATCTTCCTCCTCTCGCGTAAGACGCGTTTGGAAAGCACATTCCTCCTCTCGCGTAAGACGCGTTTGGAAAGCACATTCCTCCTCTCGCGTAAGACGCGTTTGGAAAGCATCTTCCTCCTCTCGCGTAAGACGCGTTTGGAAAGTTCACATCCTCCTCTCGCGTAAGACGCGTTTGGAAAGCACATTCCTCCTCTCGCGTAAGACGCGTTTGGAAAGCATCTTCCTCCTCTCGCGTAAGACGCGTTTGGAAAGCACATTCCTCCTCTCGTGTAAGACGCGTTTGGAAAGCATCTTCCTCCTCTCGCGTAAGACGCGTTTGGAAAGCACATCTTCCTCCTCTCGCGTAAGACGCGTTTGGAAAGCACATTCCTCCTCTCGCGTAAGACGCGTTTGGAAAGCACATTCCTCCTCTCGCGTAAGACGCGTTTGGAAAGCATCTTCCTCCTCTCGCGTAAGACGCGTTTGGAAAGTTCACATCCTCCTCTCGCGTAAGACGCGTTTGGAAAGCACATTCCTCCTCTCGCGTAAGACGCGTTTGGAAAGCATCTTCCTCCTCTCGCGTAAGACGCGTTTGGAAAGCACATTCCTCCTCTCGCGTAAGACGCGTTTGGAAAGCACATTCCTCCTCTCGCGTAAGACGCGTTTGGAAAGCACATTCCTCCTCTCGCGTAAGACGCGTTTGGAAAGCATATTCCTCCCCTCGCGTAAGACGCGTGTGGAAAACATATTCCTCCTCTCGCGTAAGACGCGTTTGGAAAACACATACTCCTCTCGCGTAAGACGCGTTTGGATCTCAAGTTCACATACTCCTCTCGCGTAAGACGCGTTTGGATCTCAAGTTCACAAACTCCTCTCGCGTAAGACGCGTTTGGATTTCAAGTTCACATACTCCTCTCGCGTAAGACGCGTTTGGATTTCAAGTTCACATACTCCTCTCGCGTAAGACGCGTTTAGAGTTCAAGTTCACAAACTCCTCTCGCGTAAGACGCGTTTGGAGTTCAAGTTCACATCCTCCTCTCGTGGAAGACGCGTTTGGATTTCAAGTTCACATCCTCCTCTCGCGTAAGACGCGTTTGGATCTCAAGTTCACATCCCCCTTTCGCGAAAAGACGCGTTAGGACTTCCATCTCCCCCTTTTCACATCCCCCTTTCGCGAAAAGACGCGTTAGGACTTCCATATCCCCCTTTCGCGAAAAGATGCGTTAGGACAATTTCAAATCCATCGCACTATTTTGTGCACTGCACTCGCACTATCTTGTATATTCCCATGGTCTAGGAGACCTTAAATCCTCTGAAGGTGCAATTCCTTTGGTGTTTGTCGTGCCCGAACGACTTCAATGGTCTAGGAGACCTTAAATCCTATAAAGGTGTAATTCCTTTGGTGTTTGTCGTGCCCGAACGACTTTAGGTGGTCTGGTATAGCCACTTGCCTGTGATTGCAATGAGTTCCTAGGAGACCAACTGCGACGGTGGAAACTAGAGTTCGAATGGCGATGCCTAGAACGCAAAAGGTTCGGGATTTCCGAGACTAAAGTCTGGTTTAAATACCCAGAGGTGCATCCAGGGGTGCATTCTCGGCTTGAAATCTGTATGGTAGCCCCATAGGTTGAGATAGCTTATATGCGTCTCAATTCTGGATACTGAATCCACCTAGTCTGTTACCCCGTTGGAGAATAGGGAAAATTGTAAATATGATAAGAAAAGCGGCATCCATAGCCACCCAAATCGGTTAACAACAGCAGGTGCGCCTGTCTGTTCACACCACCCAACTCGGTTAAAAACATCAGGTGCGCCTGTTGTTTACACCATCTTTCCTCTTTTCTCGTGACACGTGTTAGGATGTTGATTTCTCTTAGTTGAGGTCTTCCCTCTCTTGCATGATCATAAGATTTTCAAAAATAATTGGCTTCGCGTAGCGTATAAGTCCAGCTCTCAAAATCATTCTGCATATCATTAGCATCTTGCCCCTGAACTACGCTGGTTTGATTCCTTGCAAAGGGATACGTAGGCAACCTTTGGGTTCAACCACTTGCATTGCATTTTGTTTGTTTGCCCAAGTCTTACGGCTTTGTCAAAAAGGGTCGTCTTCGGGCTTTGACATTCACTCACGTCATTTTATGACTTCGAGCTCTGTCAAAGAGGGGCAACTGTAGACACCCCATTTTTGACCACCCTTAAGACTTGGGGCACTTTGTTTTGACCACCCTCACCAAAAAAATCAAATTGAAATTGTAATCCCAAAACTCACCCATTTTGGTCAAATGAAAATGTTTTTATTTGAATTGATAATTTTGTATAATTTTGTGTGTTGTACATACTTTCTGATGTTTTCATCTCGTATAAATAATTTTTGATATTTGTTAAAAAAACAAAAAAAAGAAAATGATAAAAAAATAATAATAAAAAATAAATAAATAAAAAATAAAAAAAATAAAAAATAAATAAAAAAAATAAAAATAAAATAAAATAAAAACGAAGCAACACCCACGAGGCACACATGCTCACACACCATGAGGGAGAAGGCCAACTTTTCTCTCTCTAAGAGATCCATTCATCCATCTCTCTCTGGGATGGGATATAGAGGAGGAGAATCAAAACATACAGAAAAAAAAGAGGTTCATAAAACTTGGTATGAAAAACAACAAAGAAAGAACAGAGGAACACCCATCACCATACACACACAAATTCCTAGCTCTCTCTCTCTCTCGACCCTCTCCTCCTCGGCAGCTCTCCTCCCTCTCACGGCATTGACACCACCCATACACCTGCAGCATACACAAACACACCCATACACTCACACACCATCTGCAGCTCTCCTCTCACTCTCACGACAAACCCAGCACTGCCATCACACACCCAGCACCATACAAGACCAAATATAACCAAGCTCACTCCTCTCTCTCTATCCCTCACTCTCGGCTTCAACCTTTCCTATCATACACTCACACTCAGACTGTATACACAGCCACCATTCACACACCTAATATATATACAGCACCTCTCCTCCCTCTCACGGCAACCCAGCTCACACACCACCTGCAGCTCTCCTCTCACTCCCACGGCATACCCAGCAGCATAACATACACCAGCTCTCCTCCCTCCCACGGCATTGACACCACCCATACACCTGCAGCATACACAAACACACCCATACACTCACACCACCACTGCCCTCACACCACCACACCATCCTCTCCCTCACGGCAACCCACCTGCACTCCATACACACACATACACTCAGTTTCACTCACCACCCTCATCAACCACCTATAAACCCACCTCTCTCACGCAGCTCACCACCAGCAGCCCACCGCCGAGCCACCAGCAGCACCACCAGAAACTGTAGACGTCCCCGAACGCCCCGGGAGGGTTAAGTCCCGTTCTGTTCATATTGGGGTCACTACGGTTCAAGGACTCAAATGTCACGGTTCTTAATCTTGAACCAAAGAGTCCAAATCCGGCAAATCGTTTTGAGAAAACTGATTTTTGAAAGAAGTGCCAAACATGGACTGCTTTGCTAGATACAGAGTCGCCACCTAAATGTTTTTTAAATGGGAAATTTAGGAAACCCTGACTCGGTGCCAAAGGCCACGTGTCCGTCATCACCAAAGTTGCCTCGGCTCGGGAACTTGGATACGATTGGGGAAGGTCACTTCGTGAGCACCCCCGCTCGCCCGGTCAAAGACCGGCCTCTACTAACCATGATATCTTATTTTGAAAACATTGTATGCTCTTATTCCGGTTATTAGCCTAGGTTACTATGTGATGCTCGCAGCAAACAAGTATAGACTGAGCCGCCTGAATTGGAACAAAACATTTTATGTTTGTTGTTTGAAAATGGTTTGATGGTGCTACCCGCAGGTAGGCTAAGACGCGGATTTGCCACCCTCAGGTAGGCTTAGAAAACATGATTTTGCCACTATCTAGTGGGCTTAAAACAAACAGTCAACGTATTGTCCCAATCCAAGTAACTCAACCTCCACCCACAGGCATTCAAGGCAGTTATATCACATAAGCACGTAGCCTCATGGTAAGCATGCTATTCATGGCAACACTCACACGCATGCAAGGATGCTAAAGCATAAAACTCACCGAGTACTCCAAGCCAAAACAGAAAACCGATTAGAAATCATGCATGATCCTAATTTATATAGAAATGCCTAATGCAACGCATGCAATAATGCAACTATAGCAGGCTCGGCTATCCTAAACATGGTATATGGAATGCTACAGCTAACATGTACTCAATTTGGAATTGAAATACAAATGCAGTTTGTATGATGCGCCGAGCCCGGTTCGTGCAAGACAGATGAATGATGCAAACATGCTATCATACTGTATGCTAATTGAAATATGCCCTATATCTAACCATCATAAGCGGGTAAATAAAAGGGAGAAAGAAATGGGGGTTGGAAGACATACATCACACTCACCCACACTTATTACAATTATGCCCTCGCGCAGAGGGTCCAAATAAATATACAGTCCCGAATAAAAGAATAGTACAGTCCGAATAGTACAGATTTCTAATTAATTTAACAAATTAACTAAGAAAGCTTTAAACTGGCATGCAAGCCAGGGGGCTGCCTCGCTTCTGATGAATGATGTATGCTGGGCTGCCTTGCGTGGAAATCCACTGGGATGCCTCGATTAGCCTCTGTTTGCAATATTTCTCGAAATGCGCGCCAGACTTCGAAAAGTTACTGATTCCTTATTTTGCTGCAACAGAGAGCAGGAAAAGGGCATAGCAATGTATTTCACAAATATATGCATGCCTCGATCCTCGTGCCACCAATCACGCATACTGATGCATGATGGCCGAGGGACCGGATTGCACAACTCAATATAGGATGAATGCATATGAATGCTACAACAAAACCTAACTCCATCATGGGTAATTCGGAGTGTCGGTGACTTGGGAATTGAGACCCGTTCCGTCACTCGGAGTACGAAACGTGCCTCGTTTCCCGTGCCCGGGCTAATTCCTATCCCGAACACGATGCAATATGCATGATATGCATGAAATGCAACCAAGATACAATCCTAACATACACAATGCTATGAAAATGGGATGCCTCGAAATGCGTGCACGCGGGCACGCAAACCGAGGCGATGATCCGAAGACATGAAATAACATGGAATATGATATACAATGAGACTAAAATAAGATGTCTCGAAATGCGTGCCCACGGGCACGCAAACTGAGAAAATGGCATACGGAATGCAACAGATCTAAAATGGCATACGGAATGCGATATGGGCTTATACTAACATGAGAGGGCCTCAGCCGCACTCACACAAGTGGCCGTAAGATGAAAATGAGCTGCCTCGAAATGCGTGCCCACGGGCACGCAAACCGAGGCGGTGGCATACGCAATGCAAATGACATGGAAAATGCAAATTGGGCTTACACTAACATGAGAGGGCCTCGGCCGCACTTACATAAGAGGCCGTAAGATGAAAATGAGCTGCCTCGAAATGCGTGCCCGCGGGCGCGCAAACCGAGGCAATGTCATAAAAGCATGAAATGGCATGAAAATGCAAATTGGGCTTACACTAACATGAGAGGGCCTCAGCCGCACTCACATAAGATGCCGTGAGATGAAAAAGGGGTGCCTCAAAATGCGTGCACACGGGCACGCAAACCGAGGCGGTGACATACGCAATGCAAATGACATACGGAATGCAAATTGGGCTTACACTAACATGAGAGGGCCTCAGCCGCACTCACATAAGCTGCCGAGAGACAAAAATGAAGTGCCTCGAAATGCGTGCACACGGGCACGCAAACCGAGGCATGGCCCTAAGGCACAGAAATGACATGCGAATGAGATGTGACATATGGCATATGGAAAATGCCAATTTCAGCAGCTAAAATGATGCACAAATAGCCCCCGAATTATGACAAAATTACACCCGATGCCCGAAATGCGATGTAATGCACCCGAAATGGCCTACAGCCCTACTAAACATGCATAATTGACACATGACATGTAAAACAGTAGCAAGGAAGCCCCTAAAATAACATTTTTTCAGTACAAAGCAAGGCTAAACAACAACCACAAGTATGGCAAAATTAGCATGCAAAAATGGGGAAAAAGAGGGGAATTACAAAGCAAGTAGTATATACAATGCTCAAACCGAAAAAAAAAGTTCTACAACATTAAAGAGGGACCAAAAATATGCATATTTATAAGAGATAACATCCCCCAATTCAGTAGGTAGATAGGCTAAACATAGCATGCAAAATAATGAGCCAACAAAGGCTATAACATGAGGTACCAAAAGCATACACCAAAAAACTTTGGACCCTTGACAAAACATGAAGAATGGATCATTTTAAGACACTTTCCAAGCCTGATGAAGGCTGAAAACAGAAGCTAAGCAAGCCTATCAAAGCATGCAATTTTACGGAATCAAAGATGGTATTACATGAAGTGCCAAAAACATTCACCAAATGGCCTAAGCCCCTTAACAAAACGTGATGAGAAGGCCAAAATAAGACTCTTTCTAAGCCTGATGAAGGCTCAAAATAGAAGCAAAATAAGCTTAACAAAGCATGCAAAATGGGGCCAAAGAGAGGTATAAAGAGAGGCCATTCATGGAGGCACCCAACAAGATTGGTCCCTTCTACAATGTTGTAGAGGGACACAAAATAAGCTCAATCTCAGTTTATAGCATGCTCCAAAAATAAATGCGTATAAGCTAAAAATAGCATGCAAGTTTACGGTAAATTGGAGGATTTGTGAAGCAAGTGGTATGTAGAAGCACCAAACATGGTTGAGCCCTTCTTCAATGTTGAAGAGGGGCTCAAAATAGGCCCAAAACCAGTTAGGGTCGGAGCCCAAAAACTCAAGCAAAGGGGGTATAAAAATGATACAAAATAGAGCTAGAAAAGGGAAAATAGCAACTTACCCTTGAAGAACACTTCTTGGCTGCCTCTTTGACCAAATTTGCTGCCTTTTTAGCTGCTGGAAATCAGCTCCAAGTGGTGGAAATGGAGTGGTGATGGTGGTACTTGGTGTTGATGTAGAAATGGTAGAGAACTTGGAAGTTTTGAGCTTGGAAATGGAGAGGGAGAGGAGAGGCGTGTATGGAGCTCTCAAGGGGTTTTTTCCTACCCTTAAACACAGCTGGGAGCTGCTGTCATATGGCCAAGAGAGGGGTCAAAAAGGAGAGCCAAAAAGGTGGGAAAAATGCACCCAAGTATTCCCTTTAAAGATCTTTCCCTAATATCTAGATATTTTGAGGGCAACCAATGCAAAATCTAGATATTTTGAGGGCAATCAATGCATAGCTGGAATACACTCAATGAGAGGAATAGGGCCGGCCAGCTCACAGGGGCAAAATCGTCATTTTACAAAAGGGGTGGCTGGCCAGCTAGATAGATAAAAAAAAAACTGCCGAGAAGACCACTGGCTGGTGGGTGCTAGAGAAGTCCAAAAATGTCCATTCAAGTGTCCAAATTGAAGCCCGGAAGTTAGCTTTCCAATGGCGCAAACCTTGCATCAAAATTCCTCCTGTAGAAAAAGTTATGCCAGTTTCCGTAAAACCGCGCAGATTCAGTCCAACCGGACTTTAACCAACCATATCTCCTCCCCCCGGATTTGGACTTAGGATATTCTTGAGTGAAAAATGAAGCCCCGGAAGTAATCTTTCCAATGGTGGTGGCCTCATATTTTAATTCCTCTTGTGAAAAGAGTTACGCTTGTTTCGGTGAAGCCGCGCAGACTTTTCTCCTTCCCAGATTCATGCTGAACCACTTTTGACCAAGCAGATAACTGGTTGCTGAGACAATTGCTGGCCTCCCACCCTCCAGTGATCTTCCTGGTGCTAAAACAGAGGTACCTGCCAAATTTGAACAAAAACTAATGCAAAACGAAAGCTCGGGGACCAAAACCGCGCGGGGTCCCGAAAATGGGCTGTGAGCACCGAAAGTGGCGTTCGGCCACGAAGTGGGCCTCAGAGGCCCCAGTGTCCCTCGGAATGATTAAATAGAGGCACTTGCCAAAATTGAACAAAAACTAATGCAAAATGAATGCTCGGGGGCCAAAACCGCGCGGTTCGGGGTCCCGAAAATGGGCCGTGAGCACCGAAAGTGGCGTTTGGCCACGAAATGGGCATCAGAGGCCCCAGTGTCCCTCGGAATGATAAAATAGAGGCACTTGCCAAATTTGAACAGAAACCGGTGCGAAATGAGTGCTCGGGGGCCAAAACTGCGCGATTCGGGGTCCCGAAAATGGGCCATGAGCACCGAAAGTGGCGTTCGGCCACGAAATGGGCATCAGAGGCCCCAGTGTTCTTCGGAGTTTGACCAGTCCTTGTTGCACATCTTGAGTTTGACTTGAAATCCCTAACTTGTAAATAAGCTTGATTCTTCCTTTGTGATTTCCTCTGAAGAAAATAAGGTTTATTCGGGTTAAGTCGACACTGATTTTCCTTTATTGCATTTGAGACTTAGTGGATGTAAATATCACTTTTGCACAAACAGGAGAAAAGATAAAGAACTGGACAGGTAATAAAAAAGGCTAATAAAATTGGTTAAAATTGGATTACAACCCACCTAAAGAACCAATATGATTATTTGAATTCGGTCGGACGTTATACCGAATGTGTCAAGGCTTGCCTTATATCAATTATTGTAATAAATTAGACAGCCCCTTGCATTTTTTTTTATTCATTCGGTTTTGTAATAATTATTTATTCGGACACTTGGACATTCGGACCCTCCTGCGTGAGGGCGTATTAATTCATTCAGACCCTCCTGCGTGAGGGCGCATTAATTCATTCGGACCCTCCTGCGCGAGGGCGAACAAATTTGTAATAAGTGTGCGTGTGTGTGTGCATGTCTTCCAACCCCACGTCTTTCTCCCTTTTATTTATCAGCTTATGATGGTTAGATTAGAGATATCATGTTTTATTTAGCATACTCATGTTTGCATCCACTTGTATTGCATGCACCAAGGCTCGGTTCATCATCCCATTCGCATTGTCGTTTCAATAATTCTCTGAATACGTGCTTAGACCACATGCGATCAAATCATCTCATATGCCATATTAGTAGCCGAGTCTAGTAATTGCATATCACATGTGTTGTATAGTTAGGATTCATGCATATTTTCTAACTTTGCTTTGTAGCTTGTTCGCGGAACGTCGGTAAATATGTGAGTTGTTATGCTTTAGCATCCCGCTTGTACATACTTTTCTTATTATGTTTAGCATCCTACCATGAGGCTAATTGCTTAAATGATAAACTGTTTGAATGCCTGTGGATGAAGGCTTGTTGCTTAAATTGGAATGATTCAACGAATGTATGTTTTAAGATTCACAAACCTGGCAAACTAAGCCCACCTAAGGGTGGCAAATGAAGCCCACCTAAGGGTGGCAAATTCAAACCTTTTTCGAGAAACAAACATGAAATTGAATTGTTCCAATTTGAGCAAACTAGTCTATACCTTGTATGCTTCACATAATAAATTTTAGGATTTATTAAATAATCAGAATAAGAACATATATTGTACATAAGAATCACATCATAATTAGTAGAGGCCGATCTTTGATCGGGTGAGTGGGGTGCTCATTATTGACCTTCCCCTTTCATACCTAAGTTCCCGAACCAAGACACTTTGGTAACGACGGACTAATGGCCTTTGGCACGAGTCACGGGTTTCCTAAATTTCCCATAAATATTTAGGTGGCGACTCTGAAATCTGGCAAAGCAGTCCATTTTTGGCAATTGATTCAAACATCGATTTTTCAAAAAACAATTGCCGGATTTGGACTCTTTTTGTGTTTCCACTGTTTCACATTGCACTTGTGAAATCAGATTCAGAACCTACACACAAGTGGAGTCCGAACTGTAAGGGCTATTCATTCTTCCGAAAGGGGGCACGAAAAGCCGAGCTACACCTACCTCCACAACTTTCTTTCTTAATGTATAATTCTATGAGAGGGTTCAAGAATGTGGTCTAGAAATTCGAAGATCTTCGAAGAAAGTTTGAATTCTCTAGAAATGATAAAAGGCTTAGATTTTTCAACGGTCGCAACTAGAAACACAATAGTGAAGAGATGATGGAGATAAGAGATTAGGTGAAAAAAAAGGCAAAGTAATTAGAGAGAGAATACTGACAAGACTCTCCCACTTTCACTCTCAAGGTAGATAATGGAGAAGGAAAATTAGTTCTTTTTCCAAGAGTTGTCTCTCCAAAATTCATTCCTTGTAAAGCTATGAGTGGGTGCTATTTGTAGGCACCTCATGATGTAGGATGGAGCCCATGTGCAAGGCACATGGGGAATATTTCCTCTAACTACCTTGTCCGAGGAGGTGATCTCTTCGATGATGAGGAAAACCCCGAAGAGAAGATGAACCTCTCGACGAACCCTTTTTCTTAGTCACACCTAACCAATGATCCCCAATCATCCCAAAGGGTCAGGGGTAGTCCCAGAGGATGCCCTGCCGTAGAAGGGTCAGGGGTAGTTTAAGAGAACGCCCTGCCGCAAATATTGCCGAGTCTTAGGGACCCCCTAGATCGTGCCACCTCGACCCGAGTATAGGCTAGTTTAACCGAAGAGTGAATTTATCTCCACTCACCGTTCTCGAGATTGGATACTTTATTCGCACTCCATTACATCCATGGTTCTGGTGCGTAGATCCTGGAAAGCTCCGAACCCACAAGTGTTCTGGGACTCATTAACGGAGCGACTTCTAGATTACGTTTGAATTCGTTCGAAGCTAAGTGCTTTGGATCTCTAGGTTTGTGGATCCGAATCCTTTCGAGTCCAAGCTCAAATAGGTCTTTAGGTTCATAGTTCCAAACCCTTTCAAGACTAAGCCAATACCTCGGAGAGTGGATCTCCTCTGAGGGCTTCATGATCTGAGCCTCCTCGAATGAGCTTGTTGAACTTTCTTTAAAGATATATGCTTGATAGGTCTTTCTCGGCCCAATTTGTTGGCCTTCTTATGGGCATGTTCAATAGAATTCACTTGGCCCATTTGGCAATAATTTCTCAAAACTCATCAATTTTTGGGCTTTTGATTGGGCCTAATTAATTAGTGGGCTCAAGTTAACCCCTCTTATATTTGCCCCTTGCATGTATGTAAAATTTTGAATTTCTCGAACATACATATTTGCACTTCTTCGGTCATGCTTCGCTTTATTCCATTGGGCATGTTTTATCTTTACATGGCTTTTGAATAAGATTGATAACTGATCATAATTTATGATTAAGATTGATAACCTATATAAATAGGTTTGACAACTAATAAAGATAAAGAAGAAGCTTTTTTAATCTTTATACCATGTTTGGTAAACACACTTTTGTGCCTTAGATTTGTTTTTTTTGCTCCAAAAACTTAGAATGTAGACAGTTAAATTTTCTTCTCTCTTTAGATAATGAAAATGCATAACCTTTTTTGCTCCAAGTCAAAAGAAATAAGAATTTTATTATTTTACTATTTCACCAAACTCCATAATTTTCAAAACCCACTTTCTCTAAAATAAAATAATACAAAAAAAACTCTTATGATCCTTGACTTTCCAGCAGTCACAAACCCATCAAAGAAATAATTTCTTTCTGGCAAACAAGCAAGTCTTAAAAAGTTTGGCCCCCTTATATATATCATCAAAATACTTGAGGGATCATAGAATCATACTCTTTTTGAGGCCAAATAAATTTCGTCCTTATCTTTTTTTTTTTCAAACCCTATTCTCAGCCCACTCTCTCTCTCTCTCTAGACTGAGAGACCCAAAGCTCTGCTTGCTTTTTCTTTAACGAAGCTCCGTAGCTGCCATACCAAAGGCTACCACTGCTTGCTCGTTGTTTGTTGCTGCAACTCCAGGTGCCGTTGTCGTCATCGTCGAAGACCCACGCAACAGCCGCGATTGGCCAGTGCCGGCACAGCTCTACTGCGATGTCATTGTTAATGCTTGCTCGCGCCGCCGACATACTGTCCTAGCTCCACCTGCTGCTGCACTGCGGTTCGGTTCGCACCTTCGTGCGCCCCCTTATTTGTTAGGGAAAATCGATGATTCCCACAAGTAAATCAATCAATGGGAATAAAAACTAATGCGGAAAAATTAAATCAAAGGCAACACAAGAATTTTACGTGGTTTCCTCAATGTGAGGTACGTCCACGGGATCGAAATCCGATTCCACTATCAACCAAATAAGTTCCAAACGATTACAAACGAGACACGAATGGTCTCACAAACCACCCTTAGGTGAATTCCAAATAATCACAAATAAACAAGAGGAAAGACCTCACCAAATAGATGAACCAAAATCTTCAGAAGCAGAGTTGTAGAAGACCCAAAATAACGAACCAAATCAACTTCCACACAAAGGAAACAAAAGCTTGAACAAATCAAGCACTGTTGACCAATCTTCCCTAATTGTCAATTCACCGGCACTATTCCCGAAGCAGTGTATCAGCCGTCGTCCACCTTGTTTTTGTGTGTTGAACAAAAATAATATATATATATATGATATATATTATTAAATCTTGAGTTTTTTAATAAAACCCTAATTGTATCCAAATTGAATTGGGCCTCCACAAATATAATATATAAAAATATATTATACCTAAACCAAGCTAAATTAAAACTCTTTTTCTAAAACCAATTGGGTCCCACACTCCAATAAGGAGGTATACCCAACAATTCTCCCCCTACCGACTTAGGTGGAGACATCAACCATACCCGCCAAAGTTCGACATTTCAAATGTTTATCCCTCGACAAAATCTTAGTCAACATATCCGAAATATTATCATCCGTGTGAACCTTTTCGAGTTGCAACAATTTCGAATCTAACACATCACGAATCCAATGGTATCTCACATCAATGTGTTTCGATCTCAAATGAAAATTAGAATTTTTACTCAAGTGAATAGCACTTTGACTATCATAATAAAGCACATACTTTTCTTGCTTCAAACCCAACTCTTGCAAAAATTTCTTCAACCATAACTCTTCTTCGCAAGCTTCTGTAATGGCAATAAATTCAGCTTCGGTAGTTGAGAGAGCAATACATTTTTGTAATTTAGATTGCCATGCCACAGCTCCCCCTGCAAAAGTCATCAAATACCCCGAAGTAGATTTCCTAGAATCAACATCACCAGCCATGTCAGAATCTGTGAACCCATCAAGCATCGGCTTACCATCCCCAAAACACAAACACACCTTCGAAGTCCCTCGAAGATACTTTAGAATCCATTTTACCACTGCCCAATGTTCTTTACCCGGATTAGAGAGAAAACGACTCACCACACCAACTGCGTGAGCAATATCCGGCCTTGTACAAACCATGGCGTACATCAATGAACCAACTGCTGAAGCATAAGGAACTTTCAACATCTCTTCTTTGTCTTTCTCACTTGTAGGACATTGATGCGAACTAAGTTTGAAGTGACCCGCAAGTGGACAACCAACCGGCTTTGCTTTATCTATGTTGAACCTCTCAAGAACTTTATCAATGTAGCTCTCTTGAGAGCACCAAATCAGCCCATTTTTGCGATCACGAACAATTTTCATACCAAGTATTTGCTTTACCGGTCTCAAATCTTTCATAGCAAAAGACTTGCTCAACTCCAACTTCAACCTGTTAATCATGGTAGAATCTTGACCCACAATTAACATGTCATCAACATAAAGTAAAAGAATAATAAATTTGCCATCCGGGAAATTTTTCACAAACACACAATGGTCCGAAGTGGTTTTAGAAAAACCATTATTCATCATGAAAGAGTCAAATTTTTTGACCATTGCCGTGGAGCTTGCTTGAGGCCATACAAACTTTTCTTCAATTTGCAAACAAATTTCTCTTTCCCTTTTTCCACAAAACCTTCCGGTTGCTCCATGTAAATTTCTTCTTCAAGATCACCATGAAGAAATGCGGTCTTCACATCAAGTTGCTTAACTTCAAGGTTCATACTTGCAGCTATGCCAAGTACAACCCGAATAGAAGACATCTTCACAACCGGCGAGAAAATCTCGTCAAAGTCAATACCTTTCTTTGCCCAAAGCCTTTCACAACAAGACGTGCTTTGTACCTCAGATTCTTCCTATCATTCTTCAATTTGAAAACCCACTTATTTTTCAGAATTTTCCTCCCTTTAGGCAACTTCACTAAATCATAAGTCTGGTTTTCAAGTAAGGAATTCATCTCCTCTTCCATGGCCTTTTTCCAATCATCTTCTTTGCATGCTCAATTGCTTCTTGGTAGCTCTCCGGCTCCCCTTGATCGGAAATCAATACAAATTCATTGGGAGGATACTTTCTTGAAGGTTGTCGGTCCCTTGTAGATTTCCTCAACTCAAGTTGTGGTGGCGGTTCTTGAGTTGGATGCTCTTCCTCAATTTTTGGCTCAACTTCATTAGGATTAGCATCATCTTCTACTCTTCAATAGGTGGCTGCACATCTCCCCCATTTTCATCATCAACTGAAGATGAAGGAGATGGATCTATGTCAATGAGATCACTAGTTTTTGGCTCCGGTTGATCACCTTTGCCAAAGTCTTCAATTGTTTGGTCTTCAAGAAACACAACATCACGGCTTCGAATGACTTTCTTGTAGACCGGATCCCACAATCTATACCCAAATTCATCACGCCTATATACAAGAAAAAATACATTGTCTTGACTTACTATCAAGCTTGGACCTCTCATCCTTTGGAATGTGAACAAAAAGCTCAACCACAAACACACTCTCAAGTGCTCATAAGACACATCTTTGCCAGTCCAAACTCTTTCAGGAACATCACCATTCAAAGGATAGCAAGGAGATAAATTGATCACGTCAACCGCTGTACTCATTGCCTCACCCCAAAAGGATCTCGGCAATTTAGCTTGTGAAAGCAAACACCTTGTTCTTTCCACAATGGTGCGGTTTATCCTCTCGGCAACGCCATTTTGTTGAGGAGTCTTCTTAACTGTCTTTTGGTGCCGAATACCTTGGCTGCGATAATACTCATCAAATGGCCCAGTGTATTCACCACCATTGTCTGATCGGATGCACTTCAACTTCTGCCCTGTTTCTCTTTCAACCATGGCCTGAAAATGCTTAAATACTTCTAGAACTTGATCTTTAGTTTTTAGTAGAAAAGCCCAAACTTCTTCCTAATCATCAATGATCAATGAAAAAAAAATAAAGTGCACCACCATGCGTTCTAACTTTTAAAGGACCAAAACATCCGAATGAATCAGCTCCAAAACATTTTTTTTTTCTAGAAGCAACATTTTTATGAAAAGAAACTCTATGTTGTTTACCCGCCAAACAATGAACACAAGTTTTAAGATGTGTACCTTTCAAACGGGTAGAAGCTCTTTCTTGAACAAAACTTGCAGCCCCTTTTCACTCATATGGCCAAGCCGCTTATGCCACAATTCGGTAAAAGTATCATCTTCAAGGTGCATTGACAACACCTTTACAAATTTTTCCTTGCATCGAATAAAGTGTATGAGTCTTCTTGCACTTAGCCACCACCAAAGAACCCTTTGTGAGCTTCCATATTCCATCACCAAATTTGTTGTTGGAAGCCTTCATCATCTAGCTTCCCAGTAGAGATCAAATTGAGGCGAATGTCAGGAACATGCCTCACATCTTTAAGCAACAACTTGCAGCCCAAATTTGTTTCCAAACAAACATCACCCATGTCGATAATCTTGGACAAACCTTCATTACCCATTCGAACAGAACCATAATCTCCTGCAGTGTAGGTAGTGAAGAAATCAACTCGAGAAGTCACATGAAAAGAAGCACCAGAATCAATCACCCAATGACTCTCTTGGCCCACAAAATTGATACAATTATCTTCACAAACGACCATGAGATCATCGGTAGTAACTTCCGTTGTGTCTTCTTGTTTCTTATCCACACTTTTGTCACGCCTTTTCTCCTTGTTCTTGAGCTTTCGACATTCCCGCTTCATGTGCCATTTCTCATGACAATAGTAGCACTCAACGTCTTTCTTTGAAAAAGAACCATCTTTTGATTTGTCACGGCTTTGATCACGACCATGAGGAGTCTTACTCTTCCCCCTTGTTTTGCTTCGGCCTCTCACAACAAATGCTTCCGAATGAGAGGAACCCGCTGATTTTCTTCTGGTTTCTTCATTCAACAAGCTACTAGTGACTTGGCCCATTGTGACAACTCCATCGGGCGCCGAATTACTAACCGTCACAACCAAAGTCTCCTAACTTTCGGGCAAAGAACTAAGTAGCATCAAAGCCTGCAACTCATCATCAAAAATAATTTTCATAGAAGCAAGTTGGTTAACAATACTCTTTATTTCATTCAGATGTTCCGGAATAGGGCTGCCCTCTTATATTTTAAATTAACCAACTTACGAAACAGAAAGGCTTTATTTTGTGGCTGATTTTCTATCAATAAGGACTCTCTAATTTTTTCCATAAATCATGTGCAGAAGTTTCAGTGGCAACATGATGAAACACACTGTCATCAATCCATTGACGGATAACACCAACAGCTTTTCGATTAACCTTTTCCACTCATCATCTTTCATATCAGCAGGTTTGCCACTATCACCCTCAATGGTCCATACAAGTCTTTACAAAATAATAGGTCCTCCATTTTAGTTTTCCAAGTTACCCAATTGCTTCCATTGAAGCTAGACATGCGACCCACATTCCCCTCCATTGATTTACACAAATAAATAAACCCAAATAAACCGTAAGCTCTGATACCAGTTGTTAGGGAAAATCGATGATTCCCACAAGTAAATCAATCAATGGGAATAAAAACTAATGCGGAAAATTTAAATCAAAGGCAACACAAGAATTTTACGTGGTTCCCTCAATGTGAGGTACGTCCACGGGATCGAAAACCCGATTCCACTATCAACCAAATAAGTTCCAAACGATTACAAACGAGACACGAATGGTCTCACAAACCACCCTTAGGTGAATTCCAAATAATCACAAATAAACAAGAGGAAAGACCTCATCCAATAGATGAACCAAAATCTTCAGACCAGAGTTGTAGAAGACCCAAAATAACGAACCAATCAACTTCCACACAAAGGAAACAAAAGCTTGAACAAATCAAAGCACTGTTGACCAATCTTCCCCAATTGTCAATTCACCGGCACTATTCTCAGAAGCAGTGTTCTCATAAAGCCGCCGTCCACCTGTTTTTGTGTGTTGACAAAAATAATATATTATATATATATATATGATATAATATTATTAAATCTTGAGTTTTTTTAAATAAAACCCTAATTGTATCCAAATTGAATTGGGCCTCCACAAATATATATATAATAATATATTATACTAAACCAAGCCAAATTAAAACTCTTTTTCCAAAACTAATTGGGTCCCACACTTCCATAAGGAGGTATACCCAACAATTTGCATTATTTTGCCAATTTCAACTTGGTCGTGGGTCATCCATGCCGACCTTAGACCATACCAAGGCTTATTGGTGTTGTTTTTCACCCAGCTCTCTCTAGCTAATTTTCGTTTGTGCTGATTCAAACCGTTCATTGATTAGCTTTATTTTCCTTTGCTGCTTGTAAGTTTGTGGGTAAATACTTAAAACCCCCCCGTCTTGGACTCTACATCTCTACTTAGAAATAATTCTCGATCTTACGAAATCCCTTCTCTGATACATTCCAAATTTGTGAACTCTGGTGATAATTTTGATTTCAGTCTTGAGGCTTGCCAAAAAATCTTGAACTAGTGCTCTGTTGAATCTTGATAGAGTTGTTGCAATGAATCTTAATCCTGTGTGTGTTGAAGATGATAGAGTTGTTGCAATTTGTTATTGTTGATGTTCGAGGGAATGAATTTGTTGAATCTTATATACTCAACAAATGAACTTCAGATTCTTGAACTTTATGAACATTTGCTTGAGAGAATAAAAAATGTCATTGTAAAAAATAGAGTCGTACATCGTTGTGTTGTTAATCCAGTGGATAATTGAAGAAATAAATAATTGATGCTGAAATTTTTGTCTGAACATTGTTTGCTACGTTGCGTTGAGAGGAACCGGCCCGGAGAGACAAAACCTCGATTGTTGTATTTTCATGAACTTGCTCGAAGGGATAGAATTGTTATAGCCAAAGTAGATCATTATTAGTTGTTGATTTGACCCATTCCGATAATGCCTGAGTCATAATCTGAAATTGACATCGCTCATTTTGTTTGTCGGCTTTGCTATTTCAGGCAAATGAATTTTCGTAAGAACTCCACGATCTCGGTGCCCTCAAAATCCGCACTAAAGAGCAAGGGGCTGCTTCTCGCAAGTTTGAACGGAAATAAGACTGTCCCTTAGGAGTCGCCGAAAGTAGCATACACCTTACTTCGCCAAGAAAGATCCATTTGGAAGGAAACTGGGTCTACCAAGCTTGCACCAACAGAAGTAAAGATTGTCTCTCGGAAGTCCGAACGGAAGCAAGGTTGTTCCCCTGAAGTCTAAGGTTGTCTCTCAGGAGTCTGAATAGTAGCACACACCCTAATTCGGCAAGAAAGATCCCTCTGAAAGGTAATCGAGTCTACCAAGCTTGCATCAACAAAAGTAAAGATTATCTCTTGGAAGTTCAAGCGGAAGCAAGGCTGTCTCTTGGAAGTTTGAGTAGATGCACACTTTATTTCGGTAGCTAATGGAAGCAAAGGCCACGACTTCGGGGCCCTAAGAACCCACACTAATGAGAGTAAGGGCTACCCATCGGAAGTCCGAACAGAAGCAAGGCTGTCCCTCAAGAGTTCGAATAATAGCACATACCATACTTCAGCAAGAAATATCCTTTTTAACACCGAGTCTCGAGGACTGTTCTTCGGAAGTCCAAGTGAGAGCACGTACTCTACTTCAATAAGAAAGATCCTTGAAGCTCGCACTGATGAAAGCGAGGTCTGTTTTTCGAAAGTCTGAGTGGGAGCACACACTTTATTTCAACAAGAAACATCCTCGAAGCTCGTACTGATGGAAACAAGGGTTGTCCCTCGGAAGTCCAAATAGAAGCAGGGGTCGTCCCTCAGAAGTCTAGGTGGAAGCACACTTCTTTCTTTGACAAGAAAAATCTTTTCTGGTTGGCAACTGAGTCTATTACTCTTCCTTCTTCTTTAAGAGCTCGCATTGATGGAAACAAGGGTTGTCCCTCGGAAGTCCAAATGGAAGCAAGGGCTATACCTCGGAAGTCCGGGTGGAAGCATACTTTTTTCTTTGGCAAGAAAGATCATTTCTGGTTAGCAACCAAGTCTACTACTCCTCATTCTTCTTCAAAGGGTGACAAAAAATTGAAAACTGTCTCAAGCAACATAACACAATGAAGATACACAATATAGCGAAAAATAAATTTCTTCATAACATAAGAAAGAAAGATAAAACTTCTTGGACAATGCAGTAAATACAAATTGTAAATGTCATAGATAGACTTCTTCTACGGAATATCAACTCCTGCTCTCCAGTCCCTAGAGTTGCGAGGTCATTCGGAAAACTTTCACCAGCTGCTCGGGTTGTGGCTGTCATACGCGATCATAGCCATATCTTCTAAGAGATCCCGGGGCCCCTGTTCTTTGAACTCTAGCTCATCTGCTTCGACTTTCTTTCTAAAGATCTTCTTAAGTGTCCGGCACTTTTTTGTAGGATGTCTTAGTGATCGATGAAAAACACAATAATTAGAGCCCTCGCGATCCTTCTTCAGTAAAAGCTCTTCGATATGAGGCAACTTCAATTCCTAGCCTGCCATTCATTCTTTGACTAAGGCCTTCACCTCCTCCATACTACATGGAAAATGAGTGTCATCTTCGTAGCTCTTTCTCTTCTGCCCTCTGGATCCTTCCCCCTGTGACTTTCGGGTAGAAGACGCGGAAGCTGCAGTGACAGAAGGTCCTTGGGATGACTTGAAGCTAGTTTTATAACTAGTCTCGAACCCGATCTCCTGAGACTGAGGTATGTTGATGTTCCGAGATGCTTCAATTAGTGCCGAGAAGGTGGGTAGCTTGTGATTAACAAAAAGCATTTTGGACCCGTTTAATGCCCCTTCAACACAGATTTGGACCAAATAGCTTTCCTCTACAGCCTCATGACAGTCCACGGCTTTGTCTTGGAACCTCTTTACATATTCAAGAATGTCTTCACCTTCCTGTTACTTTTCCTTACACAAGGTAAGTGTGGTCACTTTCTCGGCCATTTAAAAGAATTTGGCATGAATTTGTTAACCATCTCTTCCCAACTTCGGATAGAGTTTGGGGCCAAGTTCACGTATCAACTATATGCTCGGTCAGTAAGGGACTTGGAGAATTCTCTCAATCAGAGGACATGATTTGAATCATGAATCCCCAAAGTCTCGATGAACCGAACAACATGTTCTCGAGCATTTCCTTGTTTGCCATCGAGTTTGATGAACTTCGGCACTATGTATCCCTCCGGGTATGGATAACTCAACATCTCGGTAGGGTATGGTGGCTTGACATCCGGATCGGGCAAAGAGGGTAAAGTCCTCCTGCCCTCGTTCGAGATCGAACATGGCTCGCACATCGGCGAGAGTGAGAAATTGTTGAGGGAGAGAACTTGATAGTGGTATTCTTGGAACTTGGCTTGTAGACCTGAAGACTGAGCTTGGAGCGACTTGGTCATTTGGGTGTTGAGAATTCACCATTGGTGAAGACACATGACGATATTGGCCATTAGCACCTATGGACAAGCCATTTGATGATAGGATATTGAATTGGGTCCCATAAAGTCCGTTGCACACTGCGGCTACAGTAGGTTGGGCTTGCAAACTCGGCGTTGGTACTAAAGGAGACCCGCTCAACACATAAGTAGAATTTATAATCGGTGGAACAAAATTAGACATTGATGGAGTACCATTTTGTAGAGAAATTTTTGTGGGCCTTCCATGAACTTCCACAACCATTGGAACACCATTCATCGTGCCAGAAACTCCTTTAACCACCGCTAGACGATGGTTCGATCCTCTAAGTGCGTGATTTTGCGCTTCATGGGCTCTAGGTGGGCCATTACTTGTTCCTTCTAGCACTTGATTTTGCACACTATTTTGAACAACTTCAAGGAGAATTGAGGGTGGGTCTTGATGGTTTTGACCATTCCCAACATCATCATGAAGTTGTTGATGCTTGTCGGCATCGACTTGACCTCTATTTGTTGCCAGTGGTGTGAAATTCGAACTTATCACCAACATGGTGTGGGTGAGATTTTGAAGGGTCGTAAGAATCTCTTGTTGAGTGTGTTGGAGTCCTTGAAAGGCCTCAAGGATGAGAGGTGGGTCTTGAACTTGAGTCCTCTCATCAACACCATTGGAAGAACCTTGTTGGGACTACCCCTGACCTTTTAGGATGATTGGGAATTATTGGTTAGGTATGGCTAAGAAGAAAGGCTTGCCGAGAGGTTGATCTTCTCTTCGGGGTTTTCCTCATCCTTGGAGAGGTCACCTCCTCGAACAAAGTAGTTAGAGAGAATATTCTCCATGTGCCTTACATATGGGCTCCATCTTACATCATGAGGTGCCTATAAATAGCACCCACTCATAGCTTTACAATGGATGGATTTTGGAGAGACAACT
>JAPPVO010000986.1:0-20766 GCA_030407325.1 Camellia japonica | reverse complement strand
ATAATGATTAGCAGATGATGATGTCAGCAGGCAAGATTGGCTCACTCACACAAGCAACCCCTGTGCCCTGGGCTTGGGAGCGAGCAAGGATGAGACTAGTGGTTTATTTTATTTGGAACCAGAGAGGCTTAAAATATTCACTATGTATGTCGCCTTGGTTACAACCAAGATGAGGTCATTTAAGGACCAAACATGGATGTTAGTACCCACTTTCCATGTTGTGCTTGTTATGATTAGCCAAATGCGAGATCTCATTTGGCACTTGAAAGGCGAGCAAATAGAGAATTCGGGTTAGGCGCTAGAAAGTGACTAGACTAAGATCTGTACGATGTATCGAGTATGACGTCACTCTTTTGGAAGAGTTACTCCACCGTAACATGTATTCATACTATATGTGCTTGGCGACCAAGTAATGAGGCGGAAGAATGGATCCCTGTTTTCTCATCGTGTGAGTCTTACGTGTCATTATTGATATGACTTTCATTTATGTACCCTTTTTGTGACTTTTGACTATGTCATAAGGCAAAGGGTTATGTTTTGCTACTTGGGTATGTTGCCTGCGGTCATGTATGATCGGCTTTAAGGGACATCACTGGGAAAACGATCAATCCTAAACTAAATGGCATTAGGGTAAAGGGAAGATCATCTAGTATTACACCACTGTGTATATTCACTGCCGGCAACTTACACGCTCTGAATGAGAGGCGGATTGAGTGTGGAATATATTACAAGAATTGAGAGGGTCAAACATGCTCTTTTGGGGATTAGAGATGGTTTTTTTTTTACCAGTATAATTAGATGGGTCTGGGGTATATGAGAGACACTATTTCTATTCTTTTTGGGTTTAATGTCTCTATGCTGGCTCATTTTAAGTTTCTAGTATAGAGCTCCCATATGCAGGTGTTTCTCAGCAGTCGCACGGTTCATTGGCTAGTATGTGATTATTTAATATTTGGGGAGATTGAGATAGAGATGTGCCTATGTCATGCCAACTCATGTGCGAGTGGGAGATGTTAGAAATTGGGCGCCATGTGGCATGCCCTTTGACCCTTTTGAACCTTATCCATGTAAGTTTTGAATTTGAATTCAAAACCTATTTGGATAACCCACTCTTGATATCTATATCTATCATATCAACTGATATGGCTAGATTGATATATATGGTTATATATCTGATTATATATTTGAATAATATATTGATATCATATACGTTATGTAGTTTTTTACCCTAAACTTTTTTATAAACTCTCTCTCTAACTCTCTCCCATTGTGAGAACGAACTCCAGCCTTTGCACTGTGACTTGTGTGGGTGATACTCATATTGTGATATCACTCTACTGCTGAGAGTTCGTTGTTCGCATTTTTTAAGCACGTGATTTAGCCATAAGATTCTTCGCTTGAGGTTCTATCACTTAAGATATGATCTGATATTTTTACCCACTGCGTTATACTTATTTTAATATATATATATATATATCATGTTTTTTGCAGCTTAATCAACATATACCACAGCAATCTGACATAAACAAAAATAATTTCCAATTATTCATGAGCTCGTCCAACATTTCAACTAATTAACAACATAACCAATAAAACATAAATATTACAGAGTTCAGTGACTTCAATCAAAACATAGGGTAAACAGTCTTGACATTCACATATATAAAAATAAAAATAAAATATAAAAAAACAACTAACCCATCTGTTTTCTCTAGCTCAATTACTTTTTCTCCAACAGCAAAAGCAAAAACAAAGAAAGAAAAACATAGCCAAGTGTCAGCCATTTCTCAACAATTTAGGGAAAATAGAGGAGGTGGGGGGGGAGGGGAGAGCAAAGGATTATAATTTCTTCCAATACACTAAATGAACATCAGCTAATGTTAACTGGGAGTGGATCAGACCACAAAGCATTACCAGCTGTGGGTAAGTTCTAATCTCTCTATCTAATGCCATCTAATGCTTGTTCATTCACTTTTTCCCTCGCTTTTCTTTTACCTCCACAATATATCCTAACATAGCAGCAGGAGGAGAGTTTTCACTAAAAAATTTTGGTTGATTTGTTGCTGCTGCTGATTGTTGTCAGCGATGGGAAATACAAGTATGAACTGGTAGTAGCTTAAGAATGCAGGATCAGGAGATGTATCAAGTGAGGCATGATGGGGCTATTGATGGGTACTGGTGTATAAAGCAGAGGAGATGTGCAGCTGCTGAGTAAACTTCTGGGGTGCAGCTGCTGTGTCAAAACACTACCATCACACAGCAGGTACAACACTTGACAGGAAAAAAAAAACAAATAGTAAAAGGCCATAGTAACAACAAAGTCATGCACCCTGTAGATTATAAACAAAATCATGCACTGTGTAATGCACAACTGCTAGACTACTCTTAGCCTAAAACGTTATCCTTGTCTTCACAATATGCACACCTGCTAGGCTGCTCTTGTTCCTAAGGTTTAAGTTGGTCTTTAGTGAAAACTCTGTTTGATCATGCAAGTAAAAAGCGACATTTTTTTAGGTAGCATTCTTATATAGAATTGAAATGAATGACTTATTTTGGAAGTCCAATGGAGTCTATTTTATTCCATTTAGAGAGTACCATTTTCCCATTGCTTAAAAACTTCAATTTAGAGGCTGTTTGTTAGGTTGTGAGATTTCTTGAAAACATACTAGGAAAACACTTCTGTAAGAGAAGATAATACACTGAAGTACACACTAGGAAATTTCACAAGCACAAATACACACTTGACCCGACACACTTAACTAGAGGTACCATTTATACAACAAACACACTGGACACCTATCACTTAAGACCCATAATATTGCCCTTCCTGACACACACTTGAAGCAACCTATTACTCACTTCTTGTGTTGTGTCTCAATGTTACCAACACAAGAGGATCCTAATGTCCCTTGGACATTTGGATTGGTACAATTAATCTAGGCATCTGGCACATGTTTTGTTTTATAGGAATTGTCGACATGCTAAATCCTAAATTTTGTTAAATTAATCTTTTATGCCAATTAACTCTATCCACTGTAATTGGCATTAGTACCTAAATTTGTTAATTAGTGATGACCATTCATCCATGTAATACACACGTAGAAATTGCCTGCTCCACACGTGCACGTACAATAAACACGATTCTTAATATATTTGTTTTTCTACAGTATTTGGCTGCTTATGTTTCTAAATCTATTATGGCTGCTTATGTTTTTGAATCTATTTAGTCATGCCTTCAAGACCATAACTCTAAATTTATATGTAAAATATTTAATCCCTGGAAGATCAATCTTAGTTTTGTGCTTAAAATAGAGTGGAATTAATGTCCAGAATTGGTTTCTTCTGTTATAGTATTATGTATTTTTTCCATGCAATATTATGTAGAGAGTTGAGTTGAAGTCTGTATTCTTCTCATGCAATCGATATTACAGTTTTCAAAGTGGTCCATTGATGTAAATAGCTTGTCTATTTGATCTAATTGAGTAATTTCTATAAATAAATAAAAAAAAAAGAGCAACGAAATGCCACAAATCTCACTAAATCATTTAAACAAACACTTGCAAAACGTTATATAAAATCACAACATAAATACAATAATAGTAAATTACAACTAACCTTTTATATTGAAAGATGAAAAGTAATATATTTATGAGTTAAAAGATTAGATTTTCAGATTGTATCAAGTTTTATGCCTAAAACAAGAAGATTAAATATGTGAGAAAGACAAAGGTATTGTGTGTGTCTGATGAGGGTAAGAAAGAGAGAAAGAATACCTAATGAACTCTGATCGTAGAAGATGAAAACATAGCAAATTTGTGGTCTAGATGGTAGATAAGGATTGAATGAAAGACGAAGAATGATAAACACTTGCTTCATATTTTGGCTCCCGTCTCTTTGACCCGCCAAAATCAAATTTGTTTCACCAATTTTAGGAAAATCAAACTTCGCCTCTGTCTCTATCTCAATCGCCTTTGCGAATTTTGCCTCATCAGATTTGGTTTGTTTCCTTCAGTTTCATTATTTCCTTGGTTGTATAATATATATTTATGTATATATAAAAAAGTTTGGCTAAATGAGTAATGATGCTGGAGTGAGTTTGTTCATATTGTAAGTAATAATACTATAAAAAATTTAACTTTGGTCCTTATATTTTTTATTAAATCAATTGTAATCTGTAATTTTTAATTTTGTACTAATTTGGTCTAATTAATAATACCTTTAGTGTTTTTAATGAAAAATAATCACTGAATTTGTTGAGATTAAGTGAACGAATTGAGCAAATTTATTATTTTACCTCTAAAAGAATGACATAGCTCATTTATATGCATATTTGTCGTTAAAAAATGCTAACAATTAGGGCTAATTACACTATTAGTCCTTTTATTTTGGCTATTATGTCATTTTAGTATTTGTAATTTCAATTGAATCGATTTTAACATTGAAATTTTAATTTTGTCTCAAATTGATAGATTTTTTTACTACAAATGCAACCTGTCATCGTTTTAGGAGTAAAACAAAATACTGGTCAATTTAGTGACTTAACCTTAACCAATCCAATGAAAATTTTCTTTTAAAGACCCTAAAGATGTTATGAATTCGACTATGAAAAATCTAGAAATCCCCTAGATGTTGATTTGTGATTATGTATCAATTTTAAGCAATATATAACAATCCCAATCAAACAATCAAGACAAATCGACACAACGATTTTACGTGAAAAAACCACAATTGGACACCTCCAATTATGATAAAAAAACCACAGGCAAAAGCCACAAAACAATCCACTAAAAAGACATAAAGGAATTACACAGGTATACTTTCAATTACATAGCGAATCCACGCCCGAATTGAACCAACCTTTATATGCCTCTTCCAACCCCGTCTTCACCTCGGAATTGTCTTGATGATGAGCCACTCTAGAATCCACCAAAGATTCAGGCTCAAATTCTTCAGAATCCACCGAAGAACAACCTCTCTTTTGTATTTGATCAACCTCCTTGATGTATGCTTCTCAATTCATGAGTTTATACTCATTCAAATTTATCAAGGAAAATCACAAAAATCCTCCAGAAGAAAATCTTAGAAAACCTCCAAGTAGATCTGAAGAGTGGTCTAGTTTTTTGGAAAAAAACCAACTACTTATAGAAATCCAAAGTAATCCTAGTTTTGGAAGAAAACCAACTTCTTATAGAAATCCTTGTCAAACGGGATTGCCAAGAATAAAACCAAACAATCTCCCCCTTTGGCAATGCCGTGACAAAACACACCTAACAAATAAAATTCTAATCACCCAACCCATTACAGCCAACAAACGCAAACTTCTTTCTGATGGTCAAGATCTGCAAAACAACTATTAATGCAACAATCTCCAAAACAACTATTAGTGCCACAAGAGTATATGAAAAAGCAATAAAGATATGACAAGATTATCTTGAAGCATGAGATGGAAAACATGAATAGATGCGGCTTGAAGATTTTAAGAACATGTAGCATGGATAGATGAAAACTAAGACTTATGCACCCGACACATGACATGAATACATGAAATCCTAAGACACACCGGACAACATTAATCCCCATTTTTTTTTTCACGAATTGACAAAGGAAGCTCAAACAATAAAGAAGCCAATGCAAAGCAACATGCAAACCAACTAATGCCAATCTCCCGTACCAAACAAAAACAAGTGTTCATGCTAACAAACTCTTGCAATGATAAACCAAACTCCCCTCACTAAAAACAATGAACAAGAAAAAAAACGACAAAAATAATATGGTGGAGCAAGCAAAAAATTTCAGATTTGTACTTTGAAACACACAAGATCATCCAAGAAGCACAATTACTTGAAAATACAATGTGCACAGCCTTTAAAAAATTCCTCATAAAAGAAAGTGATGCATTATGTGAAAAGCATAGATCCCATGATAAAAGTGTGTGTGTGACTCTTGGAGTTCGACAAACACTAGATTCAAATCCTAGTAGTGATATGAAAGCTGAACCTCCGACAAGAGAATCTAAGCACAACTAAGGAAAGTCAAACCACTAGGAATCAAGGGGTATTTGTTGAGTAATAGCGGAGGCTCCCCTTCAATCAATTAATCCATTTTTTTTTTTTTTTTCACATTTTTTTTCTTACTTTTTGCACATTTTTGCTTCTTCTTTTTGTTTTTCTTTTGCACACTCATTGGCGGCTGACACGCTCAAGAGTATGGAAACCGAACCAGAGAAGTATGGATATAAAAAGGATAGCCTGGTTGGTGACTCTGAGGTAGCCTTTTCCTCATGGCTAGACTACAAAGAATAGAGAGGAAAGTCATGGAGATGCAAAAAGATGGAAGATGGTTAAGAGACTCAACATCACCCATGATATGCTAGTATAGGTCAATTCCTCTAGAAAAGCAAAAGATACAATGCCAATTGAAAAATCTAGAAACCCTAGATGTTGATTTGTGATTATGTACCAATTTTAAGCAGAATATAACAATCCCATCAGAAAAGTGTGTGTGTGACTCTTGGAGTTCGACAAACACGAGATTCAAATCCTAGTAGTGATCTGATAGCTGGACTTCCGACAAGAGAATCTAAGCACAACTAAGGAAAGTCAAACCACAAGGAATCAAGGGGTATTTGGTGAGTAAAAGTGGAGGCTCCCCCTCAATCAATGAATCCTTTATTTTTTTATTTTTTCACATTTTTTTCTTTTCTTTCTTTTGCACATTTTTTTTTTCTTTTTGTACAGTTTTTCTTTCTTTTGCACACTCATTGGCGGCTGACACGCTCAAGAGTATGGAAACCGAACCAGAGAAGCATGGATATAATAAGGATGGCCTGGTTGGTGACTCTGAGGTAGCCTTTTCCTCATGCCTGGACTACAAAGAACAGAGGGGAAAGCCATGGAGATGCAAAAAGATGGAAGATGATTAAGAGACTTAACATCACCCATGATATGCTAGTATATGTCAATTCCTCTAGAAAAGCAAAAGATACAATGCCAGAAGTCCATAGAAAAAAAATGATCACTAAGGTAGAAGACTCCAAAATTTGCTAATCCAAGAGTGTGTATAGAATGAGACATACTAATAAAAAAAAACACACTCCAAAATGAGTAATGACCACAGAAAGTACACACATGGTAACATGTAATGGATATTCTCATCAATTCCAATATGCACCAAGGACCACTCAAAAATTTCAAGCTTGCAAAACCATACTAAAAAAATCTTTTTGGATTTTTTTTTATATTTTTTTATTTTTTTCTTAACCAAAGCAAGACACAAAAAAACGAACATGCACACATTTTTTTTTTTTAAACAAAACAAGTCAAAAAACGAACAAGCACACATAAATCCAAAAACTAAAACAAATAAACAAATTAACATAAGTTAAGTTTTCTCACCCAAACCGCGTTAGTATAAACAAAGTTGTGAGCATTGCGGTTTTTGGGTGGTGTCTTGACGTTGTGGTTCCCTTTGCTTTCAATGGGAACCCGTCTCAACTTGGTTTCCAACTTCCTATTTCTAGGTCTAGGCAAATACAAACTCGCTCCATGTTTGGTCTCAAGCTGATTAAAATAACGAGGTCTAATATGACCTTTAACCTCATTACTACCAATGAAGTGTCTCCTACCCCACGAAATGTTGGAATTTGTTCCATCTCTATGAGACACTCTCCCATGCAACTTATAACAATAAGGGCGAATATGACCATGCATACCACAATGATGACAAATAAAAACAGGGTGTACAGGGCGTACCTTTTTTCCTTTTACCTTACCAACTATAGGAAGTTTGAGAAGTCCATCCTTATGTTGAATTTTTTGTTCTCCCTTTCTTGAGTTCTTGTATCATGAGATGTGGATGCACTCTATTTTTGCTCTAGCTTATCACCAAAGCCAATGCCACTCTTGTTAGAACAAATTTGTTGAGACCAATGATATTGTCCAAAGTCTTTGATCCTCTGCTCCAAAGACCAATGGTTGCCATAGCACACTTGAGTTCTTCCTCTTTCTTGATGATTAGTTCTTCCAAGGCAAGTTGAGACATCTCGAGAGTTTCAATCTTTTCTTCATATGTTGCATAGATTTGTTGTAGCTCATTCCTCTCTGTCTCACAAGTCAAGAGTTTTGGACAAAGGGCTTGTCAATCATTAGCTATCTTGATGGCATCAATCCTAGCCTCGGAAATCTCCTCCTTTAGTTTGACATTCTCACTTTCACATGCTGTGAGTTTCATAGTGAGTTTGTCATTCAATTTGGATAACTTAAGAGATTCCTTATACAACCTTTCATAAACTTGCTCAAGCTCTTCATCATCACTTCCCGAGGATTCATCATCAGTGGCATTCTCAACTAGGCACTTCGGATACTCTGTTCGTCCTTCAGTTTCGGAAGCCGCCATGAAAGCAAGGAATTGTTTATATCCCTCTTCGCCTTGATCTTCGTTGTCACTTTCATCTTCATCAGATTCTGATTCATCATCCCAAGTGATGGCGAGGGCTTTCTTCTTCTTCAAACGAGTGGGGCATTCTGAAGCAAAGTGGCCAAATCCTTGGCATTTATAGCATTGGACTCTTTCAGAGTTCCCTTGTATCTTTCCTTTCACCTTCTTGGCTATAGAATTAATTTTGAGTTTATCTTTGCTTTTAGATTTATGAGTATGAGTAGATTCCAAAAGATTAGGATTCTTTTTCAAAAAAGATTTTTTAAATTGTTTTATAAAAGCATCCGTAATCTTGGAATCTATCTCACAATCCTCATCAGAATCCTCTCCAACTCTATGAGCACTACTAAAAGCAATATCTTTTTTGTTTCTTTTTGAAATTCCTATGTGTCTTATAAGTTTGGAGATTTCCAACCAACTGATCCAGCTTGAGGTTGTCAACATCTTGAGCCTCCTCAATAGCCGTAACTTTTGGTTGGAACCGATCGCGCAAGGATCTCTGGTATTTTTTCACCTAAATTGAAGCTGGAATTTACAATGTCACTCAACTTCGCATAAAATTCATCAAAGGTGTCACTATCTTTCATTGAAAGGTTTTCGAAACTAGATGTGAGCCTTTGAAGTTTTGAGCATTTCACAGAAGGAGTGCCCTCATGAATAGTTTGTAAGATATCCCAAGCCTCTTTTGCGACTTCACAATTACAAATACGACTAAACTCTTCAAGTGTGATAGCGCAAAAGAGAGAATTGATAGCTTTACTATTCCAGCTACTATTTTGGTAATCAATTGTGTCCCACTTATCAATTGGTTTGGGGAAAGTTACTCCATCAACGGTAATCGTTGGTTCAGTCCACCCATACATGACAGATTGCCAAACTTTTTCATCAATAGATTTTAAAAAACGATCTCATCTGAGCTTTCCAAAAAGAATAATTGGATCCGTCAAGTAGGGGTGGTCGAACCATAGAATTTCCCTCACGAATTGTATCCATTATCACAAATCAAACAAGATCTCGTTCTAAAGAATTTTTTTAAAAAAAATAGAACGACCCGCTCTGATACCAATTGAAAAATCTAGAAATCCCCTAGATGTTGATTTGTGATTATGTATCAATTTTAAGCAATATATAACAATCCCAATCAAACAATCAAGACAAATCGACACAACGATTTTACATAGAAAAACCACAATTGGACACCTCCAATTGTGATAAAAAAAACCACAGGCAAAAGTCACAAAACAATCCACTAAAAAGACATAAAGGAATTACACAGGTATACTCTCAATTACATAGCAAATCCACGCCCGAATTGAACCAACCTCTATGTGCCTCTTCCAACCCTGTCTTCACCTCGGAATTGTCTTGATGATGAGCCACTCCAGAATCCACCAAAGCTTCAGGCTCAAATTCTTCAGAATCCACCGAAGAACAACTCTCTCTTTTGTATTTGATCAACCTCCTTGATGTATGCTTCTCAATTCATGAGTTTAATACTCATTCAAATTTATCAAGGAAAACTCACAAAAATCCTCCAGAAGAAAATCTTAGAAAACCTCCAAGTAGATCTGAAGAGTGGTCTAGTTTTTTGGAAAAAAAACCAACTACTTATAGAAATCCAAAGTAATTTTAGTTTTGGAAGAAAACCAACTTCTTATAGAAATCCTTGTTACACGGGATTGCTAAGAATAAAACCTAACAGACTAAATTGACGTAAAATCTAAAATTAACGGTCAAAAGTGAGTTAATTAAAACTATGCGGAAGAACAAAATGTAAGGATTATTGATGTAATTTACCTAACAATTATAAACAATTGAAAGAAATTGAGATAAATCCATAAACTTAGAGTGAAAATCGAGTTCATTGAAAATACAGGGACTAAAATTCATGAAACTTTATCATTGTACAGGAGAGCAATTTCAAATTTTATTTTTCCTGTTAAGTCATGTAAAGCCATTGATCAATTTTATACATGTGGCAAGTACAGTTAAAAAAACATGTTATATTGAGTTTAATTTATTTATTTTTATTCATTTTGTGCATTTTAAAAATTTTGAAAATATATTTGCATTTTTAACTTAGCCTTCGTTTGGGAAGTGGGTTGGCTTTTTGGCTTTTTTGGCTATTTTAGTCTGGGCTAAAAAGCTTGGTTTGGGAAGGACTTTTTGGCTTTTTGGCTTTTTTGACTTTTTTGTGAGAGAAGAGTGTAATAATTATGGGTTGGATGTGATGTTTTGTTTGTTATGGCTAAAATAGCCTATTTTATTTTTTGTGGCTAAAATAACCCGAAACTAACTTGCCAAACGAACCCTTAAAGGGATCAACTCTTATAGTGTCACTAGTATAGTGTTATTCATTTTGTATTGTACGTGGACATCAGAGATCAAAATTGTATTAAGAAGATGTTTGGGGTTTATTTTTTTAACTTTTTAAATAAATAGAATATCGTGACAACTTGTGTGTCTTTTTGCTTGTTGATGTATATATGGTATATATTCCTACATATATTAGGTATTGATTTCTTAGATATATTAGGTATTGCCATAGTTAGGTCTCTTATAGGATTCTCTTTCTCATAGTTAGATTTCTAGTAGGATACTCTTTCTCAGCCTATATATACAGGCCTTCTATTGTATAAGACATTCATTCAATACAATTCATTATATACAATTCATTCAATATAATACATATTATTTCCTCTCTCTCTCTTCTCTCTCTCTCTCTCTCTCTCTCTTTCTCTCTCTTCTATTATTCTAACATGGTATCAGAGCTAAGTTAAGAACCTTGTAACTTCGCTTCACCGGCGAGCGACAGCCTCACCTTGTCCGCCCGCCGGACCTCAACCTATTTCGCTGTCATGTTTTCCTTTCAATATCGCTTCATGGTGATCTCTTCTTTTATCCACTGGTTTATTCCTACCCCAGATATCTCTATCATATATATATATATATATTTTTTACTCGTAATACATTTTTTTCCCCTCCACTCTATCTTTTCACCTGCTTCAACCTCAAAGTGGTTTCTATTTTCAAACCTATTTGAGTTGGAAGGGGGGTGTTATACCTAAATCATGGTGAACATGGTTTATACACCATGCAAACCACCTAGCCACACTCTTAGGCGCACAACCCAAGCTGCCCTTCTCTGGTGCACAATCCAAGCTGCTTCCTTTGGCACACCACCAAACTCGCCTTTCGGCACACTATCCAAGCCGCCTTCTGGCGCACTTAGTCATCTGTTGCCATCATCGTTCAGCACCACATCATAAGTTATGTGTGTGCCACGCTTGCTGGTTCAACATCCAGTCTGACATGACCTCGTAAACTGTCTCGACATTAATTCTGGTTAGCTCCTACAACGGTCTGACATGACCTCGTAAACTGTCCCAACATTGATTCTGGTTAGCTCCTACGTCGGTCCAGCATGACCCCTTTAAACTGTCCTGGCATTAGTTCCAACCAGTTCTTACAATGGTCCGACACGACCAAAAACTGTCTCTCAGCATTAGTTCCAACCAGTTTCTATATCGGTCCGGCATGACCTTAAATTGTCCTGGCATTAGTTTTAGCCAGTTCCTACAATGGTTCGACATGACCATAAATTGTCTCCCGGCTTTAGTTCCGGTCTCTGATATATTTCAAGCGCCTTTGCGCTCCCATTCGGATTTTGCAATCTATTTACCTTTTATTTTATTTAGTTTTATTTCATATTTTATTTTCTCTCTCTAAACTCAAGATATTTATCTTCCTTGAGTTTGAGGGGAGATATTAATGTATATATGTGTAGACACCCCATTTTTTACGGCCTTTTAAGACTTGGATGATCTTCCAGGTACATCTGGTGGCGAGTCTGATTGCTCACCGAGTGCTTGAAGTACGCAACAGAACGCCACAGGTTTGAGTTTTCCAAACTCTGCACCATTTTTGCCTCATCTTTGGACCATGCTTAGGTCCTTTTAGATTGAGGTTGGTAATGGCCTGCTGGCCATTTTGGAGGGCTGCCGGCCATTGATGTGCCTGGCCGGCTATCAATGAAGCCTTGCGGGCCATCACTGATGGCCGGTTGGCTAGCAGTGTTTTAGCAGATATTTTGTACCAGTTGTTTGCACAGATTGATGCATCTTCTAACACGTGTGTAATGACCCAGATTTTTTTTTTTTAAAATAGCTAGTGCATAATTTAATTGAGAAATTTTCTGAATTTGATTGCTGTGTAAATTCTGTGCGAAAACAGTTTGGTTTTGTATCTTTTAAAAATAGTTCCCGATCTTAGAAAATTATGAAATGTTTATATGTTGTTCCCATATGAGTCTAGCATGTTTGATAAAAATTTCAGAATTAAATGATGAGTATTATTTTATGAAAATTCACGACTGATTAGTGTCCACTTTAATTTATAGCAGAATTTGAAATTGAGTTTTGGGTGTTCGGACCAGGATTTGAGATAAATTTGTTGGGACTATTTTGGTATATAATTGGACCATGTTTGACTTATGGGTGAGACCCATGATTTAGATTTAATTTAATTTGAGTTTGTTTAATAACTCATGTTTAACTGTTTGGTTCTTTTAATTAGGTGATTGGTAGTAACCACCTCAGGAGTTGTTATTATTTATTATATAGGATTATAATAAATATTTGATAGTTGATTTTATGGTGTGTACTATATGGCGAAAAATTATACATTTTATAAAAAATGAAAATGTGTATATTTCGTAGTAATCAAAAATCAATATTTTGTGGTGTACAAAAATATTATATTTTGTTAGTGAGAAAAATTATATCATTTTATAATTTATATTATAAAATTTTGAGGTATTATTACAAAAATTATATTTTGGAAAAAATCAAGCTTTGGGAGACAAACCCATATGGGTAGCTCCCATTTTTGTCTTGCCATCATTTCCTCTCCTTTCCCTTTTTCCTTCATCATTTTCTCTTTTCTTTTGCTGAGCAGAGAGCTCAGCTCTCTCTTTTCCTCAAACGTCTCTCTCTCTCTCTCTCTTTATTTCTCCATTGATGCTCAATCTTTGAGTTTGAAATGGGAGTCTTTAGAGTGAGATTTTGCCAAAGTATTATAAATGAAAGTCGGAGAGCTCGTCGTGATCTTCACAATGGTGTTTTCGAATTCATGATCGGGTGACATTTGCATTTTCAGATTTGCTTTTCTTCATATTTGAGGTAGGAACTTTCTTTATATTTTTACATTAATGATATCTTACGGTTATTTTGAGAAAATATGTCATTATAAAAGGTATTACATATATATATATTTTTAGATTTTTGTTTGGTAATTTTTGGAAGAAACATTAGGTTGAAGTGTTAAGAATATTGTTATTTTGAAATTGATTTGGAAAAAATCATCTTGTGTTAGAAATACTTGTTAAAAATTTGAAAATAAAATAAAATTAATAGTTGTATAGTTGTATCTACCTCATATCATGGTTAGATAATTTATTTTGGAAAAATAATGTTGAAATATTTATCTCATCTTTGAGTTTTGGAATTTATTTTTGAAAAGAAAAATAAATTAATGTTGAGGAATATGGAATAAATGCTTAAGTAGGAATTATAGAGTTGCTTTGGGATTAAAAACTCTAAAAGTGTTATATTCATGATATTTTATAAAATATGATATGCTGATAATTAAGTTGTGTTCATTTTTATGAAAATAAAAATGTGAAATGTGGACTTTCAAACTCAAAACCTTGAAAATGTTACTATTGGGCATATTTCAGAATTTTTGATGTAAATATCATGTTGGTTAAGTAATTTTAGAAAAAGTTGTGAAATTGTTATTGGTGGAGAATTTGGTAAAAATATTACCTCTTTAAATAGCTTGGCATGAAAAATGGTTATGTTGAAATATAGGTATACTTGAAGGATGAGGCATGTGAAGTTAGGTTTGGTATTATTAATTTGAAATTTGTTGAATATAATAAACTTACTAATTTAATGGATTAAATTAATTTTGGTTAAAATGTTATATCCGTTATGGTTAAAAGTGTGTTATTAAGATTATACCATAATTTTTGACATAGTAGGATGTAAATGGTAACATTTAATAAGTGGGATTTCCTTTGAATTATATATACGTTTTTCCAAGATCTAGATGATTTTCGAAATCATCCTTTGATTTATTTTTGAAAATTGATTGTTGATTCAAGAAGATGAGAGATTTTTTTTTTGAAGTGGGTTTACTTTCTTGTTTCTTTTAAACTAGAAATTGAGGGTTTTGAACTATGAGGATTGAAGAGAGAGGTTTTGGTGACTTTCTTTCAATAAATGAAGATGAGTGGTTTTGGTGAGAAAATTTAGAAATTGGAGGTTTTTAAGAAAGATATTGACAATCTTTGAAGATGTTGTTATATTTATCTTGTGTGCCAAAATAAATGATATTTGAAAAATTGTTTATTTGTTTACATATAAATGATGGTTTTCATGGAATATGAGAATTGTTGAAATTTTGAAAATTGTTGTTCAAAATGTTGATATAGTCTTTGAAGTGACTAAATGGTTGAGATTACTCTAAGTGTGGGAATTTTGTTGTCCCATGGATGAATTGGAATAAAAGTATTTATATTCATTTTGAGAAATTATATTAAAATGAGAAATGAGAATTTTGATCACAATGGGAATATTGTGTGGAAGTATTGAAAGTGGAAGAAATATTGTATTGTATTATTAATCATTGCATTGGCATATCAATTCATTTGATAATAATGAGCTTTAAAATTTGATTTGAAAACTTTGCATTGAGAAAGGAATGTTGGTAAACAAGTTTTCATGAAATGATTTTTGGGTAAATACGGTGGTAAGTCTTGAAAGGTGGTGTAGATAATAGGTGTCGAGCCTTCCAGTTAATATTGCTAAAAATGACAAATTGGTAATACTTGTATAGTCTACTTGTAGACACCAGCCTAGGGATTGAAAGGTGGTGTAGATGACAGATGTTGAGCCTTCCAGTTAATACTGGTAAAAATGACAAATTTGTAGTACTTGTATAGTCTACTTGCAGACACTAGCCTAGGGATTACCTGAGTCGTATTTACCATCTTGGAATTTTATTGAAATTGTTGGATTTATATATTTTCAAAATGGCATTGTGCGTAAGATTTTCAAAAGATGAGAAAAATATTTTGAGCATGACATGGCATATGTATTCAGGGCATTGATAATTGAATTGTTTAATTATTTGATAAATGAATTGCTTAATTATTTGATTCAATTGATAATGAGATAATTAAATAAATTGAAAAGGATGTCATGTTACTATTGAAACATGTTTATTTATTTAAGTTAACTTGTTGTGGTTAATTAAATAAATTAGATTTAAGAGATTATGTAATAAAATCATATGGTTTGACATGATATGATTTCACGTATATGTACGAGTATTTTGGTACTCGTATATCTTCTAATCTTTTAATATGAGATTGCTTAGTGAGCTAGTGGTTGCTCACCCCCTGCCTGTACATGTGTACAAGGAATGGTTTTCAGATTTGAAGATCAAACAATGGTTTTTACCATTTCATAAGTGTAATGTAGTGATGGATTGTACTATTTCATTTGTTATTTGGCTGAGTGCTATTTTTTTATAAAGAGTAGTGTCCTCTCTTTTATTGTAAGCCTCAGAATATTTCTTTAATTTGTATGTAAATGTCATTATTGTATAACGAGAGGGAATATGTATATTTAATTATTCATCATTTCATCCAAGGATGAAATGTTATTTGTAAATGGACTTAATTAATAAATATTGGTAAGGTTATCCGAGTAATAAAATACGGGACGTTATACCGTGTGTAGTTAGATCTTTGTGAAGGGAATTTGTATTTTCTATATATATGACCCCTCTCTTGCATATGGAGGGGCTAGAAAATTTTGAAGACAAAAATTCTCTCTCTCTTTCTCTCTAGAATTTCCTCTCTCTCTCTCTCTCTATTGTTATTTTGTGCCTTAAGTCTAGTTTCTCTACACTTTTGCACATCAACCCTAAACCAAACAATCTCACCTTGGAGCTGAGGTCTCTTGAGGTCCTTTTTGAGCTCTAGAAATGGATTTTGGCTAGATTTAGCTTGTTTTGTTGCTCTAAATTGCATCTTGTCTTCAAGAGGTATAACACTTGTATTTTAAGCTTCTTTTAAATACTTGTTTTGCCATCTTTACATGCTGTTTTTGAGCTGGTTTTGACCTCCAAAAATCTCTGTTTTTATGGTTTAAAAATGGTGGTTTAAGGCCCTTTTTGAGTTAGGGGTGGTTCACCTTTTTGCTACTTAGTTTGTTAAGCTTTTGTGCCTCTTTTCAAAGCTTTTAAATCAACTTTTTTTTGGCCTTTTAACCACTGAATTTCAGAGGATTTTCAGCGGTAAAAACCTTGTTTTAAAGTCCAAAATTAGAGGGGTTAGCCTCCCCTCCTTGTGTCCTGTTTGCATACCTAGATAGCTTTACATGTTAGCATGTTTTTCTAGCAATTTGTAGCTTAAGTCCAGCATGTTTTTGCCTTTGTTTTGGCTCTGTTTTGGGCTGGTCAATTTAGTTGACGCTTGTATTGCATAGTTGTAGGGTTAATTCCTTCACTAGCTCATTATTTTAGGCCTTTTAACATGAGTTGCTTGAGTTGGTTGCATATTATAGTGTCATTTTGCATGTAATTCCCGCATACATAGCTCTGTCATATTCTCATTTGTTTCACTTTTTCAATTGCTTTTGAGAGTTGTTTCAAGTTTGGGATTCTTTAAGCTTGATATAGAGTTTATGCTTAATGGTTTAATCCTCTTTAAGGGTTCATTATCAACGGCATGAACTCTCTTTTGCCTTACATCATCCTTTGGTTGACGCTTCTTTCTCTTTAAAGGACTCTCACCAATGGACTAAATCAACTAAAGAATGAGTTGGTAACTTAAAATGAGTAAACAAAAGTGATAAGTAAAACTTGAGCAATATAAGCATATTGTGTTGCATTGCATGTGTTCAATCGGACGTTATATTGAACACAAGGAATAGGAATGGCAACGGGGCGAGGCGGGGCCAGGGACTACACTACCCGTCCCCGATCCCCGAAAGTGATAAATTCCCTGTCTCCGCCTCCGATCCCCGGCAGGGAGCCCATCGCTCCCCCGGCCCCCGCCCCCGATCGGGGATTGGGGATCCCCGACCCCGAAATATCCCCGATCTTTTTTTTTTTTTTTTTAAATTTTGTTCAACACAACAACACAAGAACAAAACAAAAAAAATTAATCTGTTTTCATCATCATCAACAACAACAATCATCAACTTAAAAAAAAAAAAACTGAAATTGAAGAGAATCACTGAAAAAAAAATCTGAAAATCTGAAAAAAAAAATCTGAAAATTTGAAGAAAAAAAAATCTGAAAATCTGAAATCTGAAAAATTTGAAATCTGTTTTCATCATCATCAGATCGTTGAGCTGAACTACAACTCTAGTCTAGAGTTACAAATCTGTTTTCATCATCATCAGAGTCTCTAGATCGTTGAGTTGCTGCAACTCTAGATCGTTGAGTTGCTGCTCGCGGTCCATACTGAAAGGGACGACGAGGATGATGGTGGTTCCAGCGAGGCGACACCGCTGCTGCTCGATCTCAAGAGAAAATGAGAGGCTCAATCTACTGAAAGAGAGAGAGAGGGAAGAGAGAAAATGAGAGGCGGTACTAATGGAGTAATGTTTTAGGGTTTAGTTATATATATATATATATATATAGGGGTAAAATGGTAATTTTACTTCGGGATCAACCGGGGCGGGGACGGGGCTTCGACACTTATCCCCGTCCCCGGCCCGAAACTGATCGGGGATTGATTTTTTAATACCATCCCCGTCCCGTCGGGGATATTTTTCGGAAAAAAATTGCTCAAATCAGGGTCGGGGGGTCGGGTCCCCGTCTGGCCGGGTTCAAATTGCCATCCCTAACAAGGAAGATTGGAGCATTTCATACTCAAAGTGATGAAATAAGCCAATCTCCTGGGTCTCTATTGCCCTTGATCACACATGATAGGGTAATGGTCTTGAGTCTTGTTTTTGCATACAATGAAATTGTATGTCTTGGTTCTTTGGCCATCATGCATTGAAAATACTTGGTTGGTGGTTTTGGAGCTAAGAATACCACTCCTTGGAGATGTTTTGATGATAAAGAGTGGTACACAGTACATACAACCTGTGAAATTACTTCTTTCCTGCTCTGTGTTGTGCTCTGTTGCAGCAAAATGAAGTTGTTCATTAGTGGCCGGCAGGCCATACACTGATGGCTGGCAACCTTTCACTGATGGTCAGCAGTGCCTTTTGTAGCAGGCACATGGTCGGCAACCTCCACTAGTGGCCGGCCAGCCACTAATGTACTCTCAGAACAGTACCCTTTCAGCATACCAGAATTCAACTGTGCAAACAGAGGCAGCCAACAGCAAAGCAGTGGCATTCCGGGTGGAAAACAAGAGCGCGCATGTGCATTTGATGCGTCTCAAGTTTAACCAGCTAGAACAGCATGCCTATTGTTATTTTTGAGTTGGTTTTGTACTTAATTAATTTAGTTTAATTAATTAGCGCAATATGTATTTGATTAGCTTAGATTAGTTAATTGATTATTGTAATAATTAAATAACTTAGCTTAGCTATTTCTTTATTTTATTTTGTATTAATTAGCTTAGCTTAGTTAGCTAATTATTCATTCGGATCCTCCTTCGCGAGGACATAATGTTGTAATAAGTGTGCATGCGTGCGTGTGTGTGTGTATGTCTTCCAACCTCACGTCTTTCTCCCTTTTATTTACCCGCTTTTGATGGTTATATTAGGGGCATTTTCAATTAACATACCTTATGGTTGCATATTTGTATCTATTCATTTGTCTTGCATGCACCGAGGCTCGGCGCATCACTCAAACTACATTGTCTTTTCAAATATTTCTTTGAATACGTGTTTCAAAGCATGCTATCAAAGTGTTGCAAATACCATGATTAGGTAGCCGAGCCTATTTAGTTGCATTCTTTGCATGTGTTGCATTAGGCACTTTGTATAGTTAGGATCATGCATTTTTCTAACTAGTTTCTGTTTTGGCTTGGAGTACTTGGTGAGTCTTTAAGTTTTAGCATATTGCATGAGTGTGATTGTCGTACTGCCATGTTTCGCATGCTTGCCATGAGGCTATGTGCTTATATGCTAAACTACATGAATGCCTGTGGATGGAGGCTTTGTTGTTTGGATTGGAACGATTCAACAAATGTGAGTTTTAAGCCCACTTTGTTAAGTGGTAAATCATGTTTTAAGCCCACTATGTTTGGTGGTAAATCCGCATCTTTAAGCCCGCTTGAGGGTGGCAACTTCAAACCATTTTCGCAAACAAACATGACTTGAAATGTTCCAATTCTTGTGACCTAGTCTATACTTGCTTGTGCGCGTCACATAGTAATGTTAGCTAAAAACCGAAACAAGAACACATAAGGTTTATAAAATGACATATCATGATTAGTAGAGGCCGATCTTTGATCGGATGCGCGGGGGTGCTTATTTCATGACCTTCCCCCCTCGTACCCAAGTTCCCGCCTCGTACCTAAGTTTCCGAGCCGAGACAACTTTGGTGATGACGGACACGTTGCCTTTGGCACGAGTCAAGGTTTCCTAAATTTCCCCAAAAATAAAATATTTAGATGGCGACTCTGTATCTGGCAAAGCAGTCTAGTTTTGGCATTATTTGATTTAAAATCGATTTTTTAAAAAGATTTGCCGGATTGGATTCTTTAGTGATTATCAGTTTCACATTGCACTTGTGAGACTAGATTTAGAACCGCAGGAGTCCCAACTGTAAATCCTTTCTTTTCAAACCCTTTCCGAAAGGCGAGGTGCGGAAAAAGGCGAGTCCACAATATGGTATATATTTCTACATATATTAGGTATTGATTTCCTAGATATATTAGGTATTGCCATAGTTAGGTCTCTTGTAGGATTCTTTTTCTCATAGTTAGATTTTTAGTAGTATACTATTTCTCAGCCTATATATACAGGCCTTCTATTGTATAGAAAAAATCATTCAATACAATTCATTATATACAATCATTCAATACAATACGTATTATTTCTCCCCCCCCTCTCTCTCTCTCTACTATTCTAACATTGCTTTTTTACTCTTAGGAGCCATTTGGGAATATTATAAAAAAGTTAAAAGCTAATTTAAATTCATTTGTGCTCAAATGGCTCAAAATTGCCAAAACGACGTCGTTTTGGCAATTTTGATGTTGTTTTGTACTCAAAACGACGTCGTTTGGCAAATTCGAGCCATTTGAGCCACAAAAATTAGGGCCCTCTACCATTGCTGTTGGGAATATTA